>CM042009.1:131080210-131365210 GCA_023525715.1 Cichorium intybus
ATACCACACCAAGGAAAAGAAAAGCACATGCAACTAGCTTAAAAGAAAGATCCATTTGATTTCTATAATCAAAAGTTTGAAGACACAAAGCATCTTCAACCACTTTTAAGTAGTTAATGCATTCTTTTCTTTCCATCTTGGCTGAATTTTTGATGTCACATGGAGAGTTAGTAGGTTTATTATTTATAAAACTTAGATAATTATAAGCTTATAAATAATACATCTTCTTATTTCTTTAATGGGATAACATTTAACCCATAATTATATATATAAATAAACCATCTAAATATACAATCTTAATTGTATAATTATATATATACATATGTATATATATATATATATATATATATATATATATATATATATATATATATATATATATATATATATATATATAACAATATATATATTTTATTTAATTTACCAATTAAATTAAATAAAAGGCTTAATTATAAATCAATTAAATCGTTTAACAATTTAAACAATTTAATTGTTACACTTAATTAATTCATCACATATGAATTACTAATCAACCTTTAATTTTGTAGTTATTATTATTTACCTCAAATAATAATAACCTACAAGATTAAATCGCAAGTTTAGTATCATTTGATGTTAAATCAAATTTAACGTTCTAAATGATCAATTGGTGTCAAACTTGTTGTTGGTGTGACCCTATAGGATCATGTATTATTAGTAATATCATTTTATGATCATCCTTGAGCATATAGAACTAACACCATCTGCTACATCTACTATTATTTTCTCATATAAATCGGCTAATGGAATATCTAGTTTAGAAGCAAAAGATTCTGATATAAAAGACACAGATGCACCCGAATCAAAAAGTACTCGCGCTTGAAAAGAGTTCAAGCTAAATATACCTGTGATAACATCGGTCCGATCTCTAGCCTCGTCGACAGTTAATTGAAAAGCTCGCATTTTCACATGACCACCACCCCTATCTCTTCGATCATCTCGATCTCGACCTCTTCCTGGACCAGTCTTTTGAAAATCTCTTTGTGGCTCAGATTTCATCTTTGGGAAATTTGGACGAATATGCCCGCTCTCCCCACAATTAAAACAAACAGGGCGACTCTCGGTACACTGGCGAGCCATATATTCTGTCTTTCCACACTGGAAACAAACTGATGGAGGGTTTCGGGGATCACATTCTCCCATATGTTTTCGCCTACACTTCTTACACCATTTTTCTTCATTCTTCTTGGTTTCACCACGAACTTGAGAACCCGTGGTAATGGATCTCTAAGAAGTATCTATAGCTTTACCTTCCCACTTTATCTTTAATCCTTCAACTTCTCTTTCGGTTCTTCTCTCTTCCTCCTGTCTTTGCAATTCCCTTTCTCTCGATCTTGCTGCCTCAGCAACTTGTTGAAAGGTAGTATATCTGGAACTCAGCAAAAATTCTCGGATCTGGGTTTTTAAACCCCACAAGTAACGATCCATCTTACGCTCCTCTGTATCAACTTGATGTTGTGCAAATCTTGCCTTCTCATTAAAATCTAGTGTGTATTGTTGTACTGTTCTCGACCCTTGTTGTAGCTTCAAAAACTCTTCCTCTATTCCCTTCATAGCATTATTGGAACAATAGTATTCAGTGAACTTCAACACGAATTGTTCCCAGCTCAGTGTATACGCCAAACTCTCTCCTATCTCCATACACATATTCTCCCACCAGAACTGTGCATCTTCCTTTAACAAGTTTGTTGCAAACTCCACTTTATCTGCCTCGTCGCATTTACTGGTGCGGAATATCTTTTCAACATGTGTTAACCAATTCTTAGCTGCTATGGGATCATCTTTCCCATAGAAATCGTATGGCTTGCACTTCTGAAAAACATCATAAGTATACTTCCTTGTCTTCTCAGGTATTCTAGCTCTACCCGCCTCAGTATAGACCTCTTCACAATCCTCCCTGTGCTCAGGTTGAACCGGTGGTTGTCCCGAAGGACCTCCAGTTGTAACCTCCGTCTGGGGTCTCAAATAAGTGGGTAGTAATTCTTTTAGTGCCTTGGCTACTTCAGCCGCAATCATAGCTTGCATATTACCCTGTGTCTCGAGAGGTCGCTCTCCCTCGGGTTGATGCTCTTTACCCGAATCTCGTGATCCCAATTGATCTCTTGATGGATCACCTCGCTCTTTTTCTTTTCCAGTGCTCATCTTAACTGAAAAAGAAATTTAACTCATTTAGTAATCACCACCATAATACTCAATATGATGTGTAATTAACTCAATTGTATATCACTATAATACTCAATATAGTGTATAATCAACTCAATTGTATATCACTATAATACTCAATATAGTGTATAATCAACTCAATTGTATATCACTATAATACTCAATATAGTGTATAATCAACTCAATTGTATATCACTATAATACTCAATATAGTGTATAATCAACTCAATTGTGATACACCGCGGAGGATAGCTACTCGGGACTCTTTGGGACTTCTCTATCTCATTGGTTTAAGTCTAAACCCATCTTCAAGGTTTAATTCCCTTAAACCAAGGCTCTGATACCAACTTGTAACACCCGGTTCCTCAATTTTAGGATATACCAATTTCTTAATTCAACATTTTATCATTAAAGGTATGATCCCAAAAAGAGTAACAAGTATACACAAGATTGTCATCAAAAGCTTAGTTCAAGTCCTAAATTATTACATCAACTATTTACAACTGTTTAACAAAACCGGGTTTACTTCATGTTTCAAAGCAACAAAAGTAAGTTTAAGTCAAAGTCCAAGTCCAAGTGTAGCTATCCATCCATGCTCCTCTTCCCGCGGTCACCACTACCAGAACCTAACACAAATCACAATAACAAACAATTTATGAGCTTTGAAAGCTCAGTGAGTAATTTAAGGTTAGTTGAATTACATCATTCATCATCTCATTTGATTTTATCTCAATGGACTGTCTCAGTCCATAGTGTGTCTCACACACCATTTCTCTTTCTTCCATATACTCAAAATTTAGTTATATTCAACCAAATTAGATATAGCTTACTTCTTATTTGAAAATAACATCATTATAAAACATAATCATCTAATAATTAACTACTCACCTGAAGTTGAGTCGATATGTGGAACTCCCGAACCTCGTGTGTGTTCCTGTCTAGCTTTAGCTGTAATACAATGACTCAAACTCAATACTCAATTTCAAGAAAATCTCAATCATATCCAATATTCATATCAATCAAGAAATTTGAAATCATAAGAGAGGGTTACAATCAAAAGATAGCAATACTATCCTAATTGTAACTTCCAATTTCCCAAATTTAACTCATATAACCCTAGTATCATAATACAAGCACTTTGTAAGCTTGAGTTTCGAATTAGAAATCTATTACACACACTAATCCAAGTAACTCACTCTAATTCATGCTAGATGCATGTGGTTCATCAAAACCACAAGGAACCATCTCAATTCCAAAGATTCAACCGTCAAAACAAGATAAAAATCAAAGAGGTTTACCTTTCAAACTCAAGGAACTAATCTCTAGCTTCAAATCGTGAAAGATGGGCCTTAATCTCGACTTAGATAGGTAGAAATCGAATTCTAGGGTTTGGGAGGGTTTTTAGTCGAATTGTGAATGACCCAAATGAAAGAAAACTCGACTTTAAAATAGCCCTGGGTGCGCGACACGACCCGTGTAGGCTCACACGACCCGTGTGAGGCCTACAGCAAGTCAACTTGAAATTCTGCAGACTCACACGACCCGTGTTGATTCACACGACCCGTGTGAGACCCAACCTTGCCTCGGTAATTTTTGAAGAGGAGCTACACGACCCGTGTGAAGCTACACGACCCGTGTAGGTCTGAAAAGGTTACTGCTTTGCTTCTCAAGCCTTTCTACACGACCCGTGTGACCTTACACGACCCGTGTAGCTCTGATTTGACATTTTACAAATCCAAACTTTACTCAATTGGGTTTCTAACCATCTTAACTCATATAATAACCTATTTAATCTTAATTACACTAAGATTAACACAAAATCTATATAAATTAATAATACGGTATTACATATATATATATATATATATATATATATATATATATATATATATATATATATATATATATATATATATATATATATATATATATATATATATATATATATATATATATAGAGAGAGAGAGAGAGTAAAGTTCAATTGAGAACCTAAAAAAGTCTAGGAACCTAAGAACCCATTTTATGAATTTTATTTCTACACAATATTTTTCAAAAAAGAAATATACCAAAATTTTTATAGCATACGATTAGGAGATTTTAAAAAAATTTCAAAAAAATCAATTTTTTATTCTTTTTTCCATATGCATATGCATATCAAAAAATGATTTTTTTTAGAAATCCCTTAGACGTTCTATATACGTCATTTTGAAAAAAAAAAATTGAAAAAGCAGTTTATATATGCATATACATATGCATATGAAATTTGATTTTTTTTCTAAATCTCTTAAACGTTCTATATACGTCATTTTGAAAAAAAATTGAGAAAAAAGTTTATATATGCATATATGCATATATTTATGTGAATTTTATATGCATATGCATATAAATATAAAAATATTGATTTCTTTTTTGAATTTTTTTTAAAACCTCTTAGACGCATATAAAAAAAATTGGGTGCAATTAATTTTGAAAGATATTATGTAGAAAAGAAAGTTCCTAGGTTCGTATGTTTTTTTAAGTTCTCTCATGATCTCGACTATATATATATATATATATATATATATATATATATATATATATATATATATATATATATATATATATATATATATATATATATATATATATATATATATATATATATATATATATATATATATATATATATATATATATATGGAGATGATCAACATAGAACCAATCTACTAACCCTTGGATCAATCAATCAATGGCCATAAATAAAAGACTAATATATTATTAAAAGAAATCAATTAAATAAATGATTGGGGGTAATTTAGGTATAAATACTATTTTTGTTCCTAAAATCAGCATCTGTATAATTAAATACCCCAATTATCTCTTCAATTAACTCAAATCTATTTCACGTTCTTCTTCATCGCTACTGCCTCTCACCGGAGATCTGCACTACCGCCATCTACCTCTCATCGGAAATCTCCATTACATCTCATCTGATAGCAACCACCAATAGAAGATGATATAGAAGCAAGGCTGCTGTCGGCGGTTTTGGGAGTTCAATGCTTGCCTGGTGGTGCCGATTGTCTAGTAGGTGGTCGGAGAAGGTGACTCGTGGTCGGATTCCTTGTTAGAACAACTCTCATGTCCCGAGTTCAATTTATGTTAACAGGTTTGAACATTTATGAACAATTTATCTTGAATGTTCATTACTGAACATTTATGAGCACTTCTCTATTGTTGACTTAAATCTGCTTTATTTTTCAGTTAAGTTTGTTTTAGTGTTAGATTATATTATGTTTTAGTGTTATATTATATTATTTTTTTGTTGATTAAATTTGTTTTAGTCTTACATTGTTGTTATTAACAGATTTTTCAACCAAGAATAATATGTGTACATGAGATCCAAGGAATATGTCGTGATTGTGAAGCAAATATCCGAACCGAAAGAAAGCAGATGAAAGTGACCAATAATCTAGGATTTTGAAGACAATGTTCATCCATGAACATATGTTCATCTCTGAACATGTGTGTATGTTCATCAATGAACATATGTTCATCTCTGAACATTAATCAGTTATGAATGTGCATTTTTGAATACGTGTATATGTTTGTATTTCCATCAATGTTCATTTATGAACATGTTATATTTTACTATATTATGTTCATTTTCATCAATATTCATTTCTAAACATGTGTGTATGTTTTTATATTTCATCAATGTTTATTTCTGAACATTAATTAGTTAGGATGTTCATTTATGAACATGTATGTATGTTTGTATATTTTCATCAATGTTCATTTCAGAACATGTCGTAACAAACACTTGAGTTTTTGTATTTGATATATGAAGATTCATACATGTTGAATACTGAACATTGTGAACATGAACAATATTCTGTAATGTTCACTTATGAACATGACCAATTTCTGAACAAGACTATTTCCTGGGATTTTGAACACAACGTTCATTGATGAACATACATATATGTTCATCAATGAACATATAAGTGTAATTTATCATCGTACTCTTATCATCCTAATTTGATCTAACGGCCAAAAAGATGGTTCTACGGTTCTATGTCTAATTTTGGTTCTATATTGAACCTACCCCTATATATATATATATATATATATATATATATATATATATATATATATATATATATATATATATATATATATATATATATATATATAATTATATATATATATATATATATATATATATATATATATATATATATATATATATATTTGCAATGATAAAAGAACGTAAATGCACCTACCAAGAAGCTAGTTTCAAAGCAAGTGTTTATGATTATTGATTTCACTGACAGGTTGATTCAATGAAAGAAATTTAAGTTTATCATCGATTTCGTTTGATAATTCATAGAGTACAATCGGCTATGCATGCAGCATTAAAGAAACAATGGAGGATACCTGAACAATTAACACACATCATGCCTTACAATCTATATCTCATCTCACCCATTTTTATTATAAATACAGAGGTATCTAAAAAATTAATATCACGCACAACAAATATCAATAAGGAGAATTGAATTAATTAATATGGTCATTAAAGTTCCATAAAACCCCACTGGGTTTATGTTATATGTTATTAAAAACTTTCAAATCCCGATGGCTCATTTCTCCCACTTAAAGACACAACTGTTGCCTTTCTAAACCCCATGTAGTGAATCTTTGAACGTTTGACTAACTCGGCCCACTTCTTGTCTTGTCTTATTTGCTCATTTATTTTAAATAAAATTACAACTAAATAAGTTTAAGTGTTTAACTGTTATAACATGCAGTGAGTTGGGAATTCATTCTACATCAAGTTCGAGCTTTTCTTAGAATAAACTTAGTAAACTATCGGCCCAAGTTTAAGTTTAACCTAATCGTGTTAATTCAAGCTCAAACACATCTTAACTTATTTACGATCCTTACTTTATTTATAAATAAGTAAATAACCATAGGTGATGGATATGGATAAATTTTGTTGAGTTGGCTTTTGAATGTTATTTGATTCGTACATCATTTATTCCTTAATTTGATAAGAACTTTGTTCTGAGTTAACGAGCTTTTAAAATAACGTAGTTGGTTTTCAATTCTAATAATGTGTTTGGTTTTTATTTGTAAAAAGCTTCAAGAACATCATATTGCTTGAGAAATCATCCAATCTGAACAAAATAATAATAAAATACCATGTCTTATGTAAAGTTGTTCATTTTAATGAATAATATAAGGATAACATTTTGTTACAGCTTTAAACACACAAACAGAGGCTCATATGGATAAAGCGATTACTTGGCCAAAGCAAATAAAAGGCTAAGATTGATAAAGTGATTAATTGGCCAAAGTAACTAATTTTCTAATATGAGTGGGTCAATTCATTTACACTTTTTTCATGTTTTTCAAAATTTATAAATTATCATCATATCAAACGTGATTATAAATTAAATACTATAACTTTATCATTTTTCTAGGCTTGCCAATTGGTTTAGATTTAAATTTTGCTCATAGAGTAAACTTTCTTGTTTGTTGGATATGTTTGTGTTCTCTTTGTACTTTTGCCAGCTCCGCACTCGCTTTTCTTTATATAATTCATTTCCGCTGTTCAAAAAAATCAACTGTTATTAAAAAACTATATTTTTCTCAAAAAAAAATTATTATTTATTAACTAAAATGATATAAACAATATTCACATATATTGTAGACTAATTACAGTCGATTACATTCTTAACTAAATTTTTAAAAATTTAATCAATTGATCCATTAAAGAATACTACATAACAACAACCGGTAAGTAAAACAATCAATATTATTTCCTTTTAATTTCTCTTTACTTTTATAATTAAGTACGCTAAAAGAAGCTTTCTAAAACGGTAATATTGTTAAAGTCTAATAAAGACCAGACTTTATGCAGTAAGTTAAAAATTAACAAGCATGGAATCTCTATTACGTCAAAAAACTAACACCTTACTCAAAATAGTTACCATAACATTTATATAATTAAAATACATATCTTAAATCATCATTCTAAGATATACAACAAACAAAGTAAGACATACATTACATTATAAATGATGTTATTAGCACTTGAAAATAAAGTCTTCGACTCCTACTAACTATATCTAGCTAAAACTACTCGACTTAAAAACAGAAGTACACACAAAGTAGACATTTTTGAAGTGCTAATAACATCATATAATTAAAACCTATTTTGATTTTGTGTCACATAATATAACAAAATCAAACTTAATTAACAGTGAAGGAGATAGATAGTCGGCATATAATCAAAGAGTTGGGTGAAGTCACGTGCAAAGAGATGATGGAGTCACGTGTACATAGATTGATTCCCATGCATGAGTTTCGAAGCCAAAACATTGTTCCAGATTTCAGTGAAAGCTCTGATAATGATTCCATGGTAGTACGGAGAATTAAGCTGCAAGAAACAGTTCAGAAGCTCCCTCAGATCTTCTCTCCCGTATATCTCTTTCTCCATTATCATCTGCAACATTGAATCCCTGAAATCCACATATGGGTCGTCGGAATCTTTCTCCACCGCCAGACTATTGCCGCCGATTCTTCCAAACCCTTGAACCGCTCTCAAGCTAACTTCAGACTCGTCCATTGTTGTGTCTGAGGTGTTTGGCGAGAATGAGGCTGCGGTAGTCGTGGTGGTGGTGGTGGTTGTGGGGGTGGTGTTCCATGAGGTGGAGGCGGAGGAGTGGTGGTGACGGCGGTGGTTTTCGGGGTAGTAGTGGGTGTGGTTTCGTTTGTATTTGTTGGGTTTGGGGTGGAAGATCTTGGAGAGGTTTAATCTCCGGCAGCCGCCGCCGCAGCCGACGCTGACGGCGGTGGTGTTGAGTAAAAGCTTTTTGTTTATTGTAGGCATAGTGGTGAAGAAGAGGGAAGTTGACTCATTTGATGAAAGTTTTTGTTTCCCGATTCTCTCTATAAATTATGTCTTTCTTACCAACAAGTACGTGTTAACGTCACGGCACCTTCATTTGTTATTTTGTCACAGTCCAATCAGAGTTTTTGAAAGATTGTAGTCCTTTTCTCAAAGAAAAAGAGGAATTGATTTAAATATTTCTCACCAAAGGAATACCATTTGTGTTTAGTAACTTCATATATAATACAGTATATGTGATAAAATTATATAATATCAATAGACAAAGAGTATATTGTTAGTAAGTAAGAGACTTTGAAGAATCAATAACGTTTACTTTTAAAAATAAATAGATAACGTAAAGAATAAATAATTTCATGTCTTCAAAATAAGGGTTTGTAGAGTAATATTTCTACTTCGTATTACATAGATTTCAAGATACTCTAATTATTTGTTTTCATGTATTAAGGTATTTTCGGTAGCGATTTTTTTTAAAAAAAAAATAATTTTTAGAAAAAAATTTAAATAAAAAAAAATATGTTCGTCAATATGAATTTTTAGCTTTTATATTAAACAAAAACTTATAAACTAAAGCTACTTCAAGTAGCTTATGGAGCTTTCAACTTTTTTATTTTGTGTAATTTTATATATTTCAAAATCTTGTAAAAACTTTACCAAATATTTCTATATATATAAAAACTACAGTTTTTAGGTACCAATTAGTTTTGTCAAACACATTCTATATATAAAAAAAAATGCTATAAAAGATTAAAAGCAAACATATTTGATTGATGTTTGTAGACGTGTATTTGGTAATCCTTAAATTTTAAAAAGTTAAGTGAAATATTATATGGATATTCGGTTCAACTATTTAATCTAACTTAAAGTTTAGGCTTTCTCGGTATGATTAGAATTTGAATCTTTTTAGAGTTACTACATCAACTAGATAAAGGTCAATGTCAAGTGATTTGCAAAGTTGGTCAATGTTTTTACAAAGTAAATTTTATTTCTTTTCCTTAATTAAATGTATTAGAAATAATTTATTGGAAAATTCGGTTGAGTAAATTTACATTGTCTGCACTCTGCATCATCACACACATTTTTACGAGATAGTAATGGTGGAGTCAAGGTTATTAAAGGCCCTGACGAATGATGTCTCCACTGGAGAGGAGTCGAAGGGTCATCGAAGATGAGTGGACAACGGTAAGCAGAAGATCGAGCAAATTCAGATCAAATTCGTTGAAGAAGAATGGAGCAGGAGAGACGGAAGAGATTGCTACGACGTTTTATGTTTCTAACATTCCTGATGGTTGTTCGGCCTCGAGGATAAGGAAGTTGTTTCAGCATTATGGATGTTTGGTGGACTTTTATCTTGCCCAGAAGAGAGATCGTATGGGGCTTTGCTTTGGTTTTGCTAGATTCATTAAGGTGTTGGATGTATTGAAACTGGAAAAAGTTGTTAATGGGATTACCATTGACAATAGAAGTTTGGTCGTCAATGTGTCCAAATACAAAAGAAGATCGTCCATTCAGATTGAGAAAAGACAAAGACAGGCGAACTATGGAGGAGGGAAGAAGCTATCTAATGAAGCGGTTAACTTTTTTAAGTTGACAAGAAGTTCAAAATCTTATTTGGAGGTTGCATCAGGTAGTGCTAAGGTGTCGTTACCAAACTCAGTTTCTGGTATGTCTTGCATTAAGATACCAGATGCTATTATACCGAGTTCATCTAGATGGTTGGAAGGATGTCTTGTAGGGGAGGCCATAGATTTAGAACTACTTGAGAACTTTTTCAATGTTTTTAATGCATCTGGACTTGTGGAGTGCTCCATTAAGTATCTTGGAGGCTTAAACATTCTTCTTGATTTCGGTAGAAAAGATGTCGCAGATGCGTTCTTAAATGACCATGCTGAAGGTTGGCGTAAATGGTTTGCGTGGCTTAAATTTTGGGACGAATCTTTCACTCAGAAGCATAGAGTTGTTTGGATTAAAGTTAGTGGGCTGCCGGTTATATTGTGGGAGGCAGTATTTTTTGATTTCATTGCCGAACGATTTGGAAGGGTACTCATCCCGTTTGAAGGCTCTAAGGATGATAGGAACTTGTCATATGGTCGAATATGTATTTTGGCGAAACAGGAAGTTATTATTAATGAATGTGTGGAGGTTCGCTGGAGAGATTGTTCATGTGCAGTCAGAATTCAAGAAGATAGTATAGATTGGACTCCTCCTTGTATGGTGGACCCGTCGGAATCGGAGTCGGACGATGATTCCCTTGATGATGTTGAAGAGGAGGATAATACGGATGTGGATAACGTTGACGACTCGTTTAAAGCTGCTGAAAATGCGAATGTGATCGGTGGGGAAAAAGACTCGCCGGAAAAAGATAACACGATGGAGGGTGATACACCGAAGGTGAACGTTGATTCTCGTAATGAGTGGTTTGCTAATGATGTCCCTAGGCGTGACGCTTCGCTCCCCGAGGATTTCTCTCCGATCAAAGGCACGCGTGAAAATGTGGAAATTTTGAGCGGCACGCGTGAAAACGTGGAAGTTTTGGGCTCGGTTAATGAAATGGAAGTGAATTTGGACTCCAATTCTCGTGGGTCGGTTGGGCTTAAACAGAAGCAGGTGGTTGAAGTGGGCCAAAATCTTTGCCCGTCTGGTAAACCCAATGATATTCCGGATCTCAATAATAGCCTAGATATTTATAATTGTAATAGCTCTGATTCAATTTCCGTATCTGGGGGGAATTACAAACGCGCATCGAGGAGTAAAAAAGTAGCAAAGCAAGGAGTTTTTTCATTGAAATTCAAAGACAAAATCAAGAACTCAAGTACGGGGCGTCCCAGGTCAAATAGAAGGTCGGAGTGTACTTGTAGCTCAGCGGACATTAACAGCGGTGCAAGCCCTGTGGAGTCGCTAAATTCAATTTCGAGAGAGGTTGAAAAAACGATGGTGTTAGGTAATGACGTCGGATTTCAGATGGAGGGTTCCAGTTCTGATCTGCGGAAATTAATAGAAGGAGAAGGTGTGAACAAGATGAACAAATGAATTGCCTTTCCATTAATCTTCGTGGGGCGGGAAGTGATCTTAAGGCGGATTGGATTAAGGAGTTAAAGATCAGGCATCACATAAATTTTATTTGTGCGCAAGAAACTCAATTGGAAAACACAGGTGATATTAAATTTGATAGATTTTGGGATAATTCAAATTTTGAGTCTACTGCTACCGAATCGTTAGGTAGATCGGGAGGGCTGTTCTGTATTTGGAATCCTTCTTGGTTTCAAAAGGTGAATATTCTCAATCATTCCAATTTTATTCTTATCTCCGGAAATGTCATTGGTTTTTCTGATATTGTAAACGTGGTGAACGTTTATGCGCCTGTTGATGATTTGGATAGAGTAATTTTATGGAATACGTTAAATCAATTAAGATTTTCTATGGATGGTTGCTGGTTATTCATGGGGGACTTTAATGAAGTAAGATCAAAAAATGAGCGGTTGTCAAACTCAGGCTCGCTGAAGTGCATGGAAGAATTTAACACCTTCATCCGGGATAGCAGGCTTTTTGAATACAGTATGGGGGGTCGTAAGTTTACCTGGATGAGCGATGATGGAACTCGGTTGAGTAAACTTGATAGATTTCTAGCTTGTAATGACTTTTTTCTTAAGTGGGGGAAAGCTATAGCGATCATTTTACCGCTCAAGTTTTCGGACCACAGTCCGATAATTCTTATTGGCGATCAGCGGGACTTTGGGCCTCGTCCTTTCAAATTATTTCATTCGTGGCTAAATATGGAGGGCATAGATTCTGTGGTGTGTGTTGCCTGGGTTAAAGCGACTCCCTCGGGCACAGCTGATCGGAGACTTTTAATGAAGTTTAAGGCGGTGAAAGAGGAGCTGAAGGCCTGGCGATTGTTTGCTGATGCAAAAGAGAAGGCTGATCTTCTTACTCTGTCTTCCAGAATTGAAGAGTTAGAGGTCGTCGCAGAATCCAGACAGCTCTCGGATTTTGAAAGAAGAGAGAGGCAGGAGGGTAAAAAAAGAATTGTCGAAATTGAAGAAGCTAAAAAGAGAGATCTCAAACAGAAAGCTAGAGTCAACTGGAATGTAGATGGAGACGAGAATACCAAACTTTTCCATGCGTTTGTTAACAAGAGTATCAAGAAAAATAGCCTTAACGGGCTTAGTTTGGGGGGAGATTGGGTCACAGATCCAGTTACACTCAGAAATGAAGCTTATAATTTCTTTTCCGCTAAATTCAGGGAGTCTTGTCCCAACAGGCCTAAGCTTGTCAGTGACAAATTCTTGAAAATTTCTGATTGGGATAACAATTTTCTGTCAAATCCGTTTAGTGAAGAGGAGATTAGAGAAGCGGTATGGATTTGTGGTGTTGATAAGGCCCCGGGTCCTGACGATTTTTCTTTTAAATTTTGGAAGAAGTATTGGGATTTAATTAAAGGTGATGTGTTCATGTTTGTTAAAGACTTTGAGCTCTCAGGTTCGATCGCGAAAGGATGTAACTCATCATTTATTTCTCTCATCCCCAAAACCTCAAACCCGCTTTCGTTAAAAGAATTTAGGCCTATAAATCTTATTGGTGGTGTATACAAAGTGCTTTCCAAGGTGTTGGCAAATAGATTAAAAAAGGTGTTGAATAAGATTATTAGCCCGACTCAAACGGCGTATATTGAAGGTAGAAGCATTTTGGATGGTCCGCTTATTCTTAATGAGATTATTTCTTGGGCAAAAAAACACAATTATAAAATGTTGATCTTTAAAGCCGATTTTGACAAGGCTTTCGACTCTTTAAGTTGGAACTTCTTAAATTCGGTCATGGAGCAAATGGGGTTCGGGTGGAAATGGAGAAGATGGATCATGAGATGTCTTTCATCGGGTCGTGCATCGGTTTTGGTGAACGGATCGCCTACAAACGAATTTGAAATTTCGAGGGGTGTTAGACAAGGGGACCCGCTTGCCCCTTTTCTCTTCATCATTGCTATGGAAGGTCTTAGAGTTTGTATCGAGAAAGCTTGTGAGTTGCACTATTTTCGTGGAGTTTCGTTTCCGGCGCATAATTTATCCTTGTCGCATCTCATGTATGCCGACGATGTCACCTTCATTGGTGAATGGTCGGAGATCAATTTCATAAATCTCAATAGATTGCTCAGATGCTTTTTTCTTGCCTCCGGTCTCAAAGTCAATCTTGGTAAAAGTAAAGTGTTCGGTATTGGAGAGAACAACCTTGAAGTGGCACGTCTTGCGAATCTTTTGAATTGCGATCCCGCTTCTCTCCCGTTTTCATATTTGGGTCTTCCGATTGGTGCCAATATGAGGTTGGAAAGAAATTGGAACCCCGTCTATGAAAAATTCAATAGGAAGCTCTCGGCTTGGAAAGCGAAAAACCTTTCGTTTGGCGGAAGGCTTACTTTGATAAACTCGGTTTTGAGTAACATTCCGCTTTTTTATTTCTCGTTATTCAAAGCCCCTTACAAGGTGATTAACAAACTTGAAGCCATTAGAAGAAAATTTCTTTGAGGAGGCTCCTTAGAAGGAAACAAGATCATATGGGTGGCTTGGGACGTGGTCACCACACCGAAAGCTCATGGTGGGCTTGGGGTTAGTAGACTTTGCTTGGCGAACCTCTCACTTCTTGCAAAATGGTGGTGGAGATTAAAAGTGGAAAATGACTCTTTTTGGGTGTCTTGTATTAAAGCTTGTCACAACCTTACCCTTGTGGATGGAGACCCAATTGCCAAAAAGTCGATTAAAGGAGTTTGGTATGAGATCTCTTGCTTGCCGATTGAGTTTAGCAAAAGGGGTGTTGATTTAGCATCTTTGTTTGGTAGAAAAGTTGGATCGGGAAACAAAACTTTCTTTTGGAAAGATGTTTGGTACGGTGATATGAAACTAAAAGATTGTTTTCCTAATCTTTATTTATTGGATCCGTGTAAAAACTGTTACATTAGTGACAGAATCTCCTTGGATGCGAGCGGGAAGGTGGTGTTTAATTGGGTTTGGAAAAGAGTTCTTAGAAAAGGGCGAGAATCTGCTCAACTTATTAGTTTATGTGACACTTTAAAAGACGTTCTGCTCAATGAAGAGAAAGACAGGTGGAGGTGGAGAGATGGGAGCCATGGTGACTTCTCGGTTAGGGACTTACGTAACGTTATGACTAATCAACCGGAGCTTCAGATTTCTGTTTTTAAGTGGATCAATTGGATTCCCTTGAAAATCAATTGTTTCGTGTGGAGGCTTTTTCTGAATCGTATTCCGCTAATGGTGAATCTGCTCAAAAGGAACATTGCTGTGACTTCCTGCTTATGTATCTTTTGTGGAGCTGCGGATGAGGATGTGAATCACGCATTTTTCTCGTGTGACTTTGCCTCGGTGATATGGACATGTCTGATGAACTGGTCCGATCTTTTCAACAAAGTCCCGCTGTCTTGCAACGAGCTGTTGAACATGCTTATCGGCTTTAAAGGAGGCAAGTTGAAGTTCAAACTTATGCATTCTCTTGTTTATGGAGCCTTATGGTTTATCTGGAAGGAAAGGAATGCTAGATTATTTAGAAAGGAGAGAAGAACTGCTCATGTGGTTTTTGATGATTTGTGTCTTTCGATGTTCAATTATGTTAAAGATATGTCTAAGTTTGTTAGTTTAAATTGGCACATGTGGTGTAACTCTCCTGTTCTATGTTCTTGACTCCTTTTGGCTTGAGCTTCTCGCTTGAGTTTTTCTGTTGGTTTTTCTAATGAAGTTTTCGTTGTTCAAAAAAAAAAAAAACGAGATGAAATTCTCTTTATTAAGGATTGTTAAAGAACGGTAATAAACAGTATTATGCATATCTAAATCTAAAACATCTTTTTTTTTAGGGTTATTGTCATAATGGCCCAACAAAGTTTTGTCAAATATTTTAAAAGGTCCCTATACAATATTTTGTGCGTTCTAGGTCCTTAAACTAGTAAATAACCTGTTAAAAACAGATATCTACCCTTTTTTTCCCGGTTTCATCGGTAACGTTGTGATAATGTTGGAATAGATGGATCATTTATTGTCCACGTACATATATTGATTTTTTAAAAATTGAAAAGTAAATTAAATATCAGGAAACAAAAACCCAAGAGTACAAAATCACAAAATCCAAAATCCACAACGATTTCACTTCTGATATGCTTGCCGGCAAATCAACCATGGTTTCTGTGATTTCAAGCAAAGTTTCGAAGATACCGGAAAACTCTTCAAACAATTGTCCCCAAAGCTGCGGGAAATCGATGTTTTGCCGGAGAAAAACTCCTTTGGCGGCGGGTAGCCGATGATTTTGTTGTACCCAAGGTCGTCCCATGGAATTCGTTTCGTAGCTTGTTGTAACTCAGCGTCAATGACGCCAACAAAGGGTACGCCAAGAAGCTCGCCGGCGGGTAGCTGATGATTTTGTTGTACCCAAGGTCGACGGCGACAAGGTTGCTATCGACTGGCTTGAAGATCTCGACGCCGGTGAAACTGTTTTTAGCTAAATTGACTTGCTGGAGAGACGGTATGAGAAAGAACCAACCGGGAATTGTTCCGATGACTTTGTCAACAGACAAACATGTAAGATCCTTATTCGTTTACACCATTGTTCTTCGTTATTCATGGGTCTCACTGGAATTTAATTGTTGACGATAAATAATTACATTTACTCGAAGATTAAAGAAGAAGAATGATGTGTCTTTTTAGGTATTGTTGCTGTTTGATTGATGTATTGCTTGCAAGTTGGACAATTCTTTCCTTTTCTGCCATGATTCTTTGCCTTCATGTTTTTAATTTATTCCCAAAATTACCAGAGATATCCACAGTTTCAATTTTTTTAAGATTCAAATAGACGGCAGGATTACGCCGGAGAACGAATTGGGCCAGATCTGATGGGTCTATCATCTTCTTTAAACACCAGCAACTCTTCATCTTTTTAGTGTTTAGAATTTTGAACGTGTGTTTTCGAAGTTAAATTTGTGAAAGACAGAGACGTTTATGGAGTTATTTGGTGTTTGCAAATAGAACTTTTAAGGTTTTTGGGAAGAACAAGAACAATTTATAAATCCTTAATATAATAATAATCCACGTGGATGATATGTCAGTGCCACGTGGACTAACAATGATGACCAAAATGCCAATTGGATAGCCACGTCACTGTTACAACCGGCTGACCCATTAACCCTTTCAAAAAGGGTTCAAATGATATGTTTTTGGCCAGTTTAAGGATATAGAACGCACAAAATATTATTTAGGGACCTTTTAAAATATTTGACAAAACTTTGTTGGGCCATTATGACAATAACCCTTTTTTTTAATATAATAAACCTATGTGAGACGAAAGCAAAGTGAAATTTTATTGGATGGATAACAAGAAGATGTGAACATGTTTTCTAAGGCTGAAGGGTGTGCAAGACACCCATGACGACCCATGACTGCCGCCATGTCATCGCCACGTCACAAAGACTTCCAAGACAACCACTAGGGGTGTGCAAGACTCCCATGACTACCATTTTAATTTCCACATCACATTTATATTTTACGTTTTTTTAATTCAAACCAAACATTAAAATTTAATTAAAACCAAACATTTAAAATTAAATAAAAGACATTACATAAAAATAAAAATAAAAACGACATTGCACGAAAAAAAAACATAAAAACGACAACTCCTAAATTTTTTTAAAAAAAACTACTTATTTAAATATTTCTTGCGTCGTTGTTCCGTCATCAATCGGATCGCCTCGAGGTCCTCTTCGGTCCCGGATCGTCATCCGGGGTCCTCCCACGTTTGGAACCCGTGCTCGAGTGAGGCGAATCGGAGGGATACTCGTAAATGTGCAATTCGTGGAAAAGTTGTAGTTGAATTCGCCGCGGGGTGTGTTCCGATTTGACGGAGGGGTGTTCGGATCGTTCTCCATCTTGAAATGGTTGGTAAATTTGAGAGAAAAATTTGTGTTTGTGTGTGTGTAAATTGTAGATGTGTGTGTAAAATATAAGTTGTGTGTGTGGTTTGTATTTATAATATGTAAAAAAAAATTAATTTTTTTTTTTATGCAACGGCTCCAACAACGGTCACTTTTTTGAAATTGAAACCGTCCTCGTCCGTTCGCCAAACGACGACCTGGGGACGCACCAACTCGAGGACGCGGGGGGGGCGCGGTGTTTGCCGCGTCGTCTTCGCCTACGTAGAGGACGCAGGGGGGGCCGCGTGCGGCATACCCCACGGCCTAACTTGAAAACTGTAAAACCCCCTACCTCTTTAATTATTTTGTACTTCTTAACTATTCTCATATAATTTTAATTAATAATGTCTATTCATTCTTACAAAAATAAACCAAAACTTTTTTTCAAGCTAAGTAAATGTACATGTTCCTAATTTATATTAACAAATAGAATTAATAATTCTTTTACGAATATATTTATTAACCGGAGAGGACTGATTAATATTAAAATTCTGGATTTATTTATTTATTGGGAACCCAAGGAATGGAACATATAATATTGTGGGTGCTGCCAAAAAAATAAAGAATAATAATAAGGTATAAATGGAAGAGTTTGGAAGCTGGCATGACAGTAGGGCATTTATCTTTGGGATTAATTAAAACAATTAAGTATATATTTTTCTATAAATTGTAAAAGAAATAAAAAATAAATAAATCCAAAGAACCCATATAAACCGCCTGATTTAACTCCAATGGATCGCAGATCCCACTGGATAACATCAATTTCATACACTCCATTTCTTTTCCACTTAAAAAAAATAGATCCGTTTCTGGGTTTTTTATATTGGCAAGCAAAATATATTTATTATTATTATGTGTTTTATCAGAAAGGGAAAGTCACTACTTTAAAAAAATAGAACCCTGTGTTTACATTTAGAGTTCTTATTATTATTAAGATGAATACAGATTTCAGTTATCGTATTCATAGTTAATGAATGCAAAGTCACTACTATATGTTATATGTGTTATATTATTAGAAAGGGAAAAGTTATGTGACATATACCTTTATCCGTTAGATCATGTGACAAATCTATGTGAATCTTGGAAGGAATGATTAAAATTTGAGTAGTTTATAAATATGAACACGAACAATATACAATTATAAAAATGAAGTCAAACTGATTGCAATTATATAATTTCAAACAATTATAAGATACAATCAAGTATTTAAATTTGCATTGTAAAGGCATGAGAAAATGAGAAAAAAAAAGAACCAAATCTGGAAAGAAATATGTCCATGGTGTGGTTTGGTGCGGATTTAGGCCAAAACCAAACCGCAAATCACATGCATCGGTTTTTCAAATGGTGTGGTTTTGCGGTTTTTCCCAACGGTGCGGTTTCAAGTGGTGTGGTTCGGTTTTTAAACCGCACAATGAAATAGTGTGGTTTTAAAACTGCAATAGACCAAAAGTGAATGATTTTTATTAAAAATTTAGTTTTTACTCCTATATCCAACACGACATATCATTGAAACATGAAATAATTTCTGTTTATTGCATTTTTAGCCACAATCAAAAGTTTGGTTAAGTCATAGTCTTATAAATACGATCATATAACAGATTCTTGGATTATTATTACTATGAGTTATTCTTGAACTATTATGAGTTATGATGCTACATTTGATATTGTAAGTCACCAACAAAAATATACATAGCCTTAAACATTTGTAATAACATAAACGAATCTTAAACATACATAATAACATCAAATATTTTTAATATATATAATATTAGTGGCGAGGTTCGTTTTTTAAGGGTCGGTTTCTAAGGTAAAACCGCACCGCACCGCACCGACTTTAGTCGGTTTTTGTCAAATAAAATACCGCCCCGTCGGTTTTTATATAGGTTTCAGTTTCGTTTTTTGCGTGTTTTTTGGATCGATGCGGTTTTTGCTCACCTTTAGTTTAATGATTGAAATCCTAAGATTTTGCTAAACACAGTAACGAAATTGACCGTTTTCTTTTTATTCTTATAAAATTACATCACTAAAAGTATAGCTAGAATATTATACTGATACTAATCGAAGAGTAAAAGTATACTAATTATATTCCAATATTTTTGCTTCTTTGGTTGGAGAATGATTTTGGTTACAACCATCAATTTGACGTGGGATAATCAATCTCAAACATTCAATATGTTTAATCCGGTTGCTAAAATTATAGTTTAAGGGTATGTTCGACCGCGAGTTTATAATAGTATTAGTTTTTAGTTTTCAAAGAAAACTTGATTTAATAAAAAGAATTTGCTCGACACTTTAGATTTTATCATAAACAAAAAGTTTATAATCCAAAAGCTAATTTAAGCATTTTTTGAGAACTTTTAACCTTTGATTTTATGTAATTTTATATATTTCAAAAGTAAGGGTTGAATTGGTACGGTACCGAGTATTTTTCCTCTATACCGCGTACCGTACCAACTATAGTCGGTAGATGAATTTAGTTACCAGTATCATACCAAGTATACTTGGTACCAACTTGTTTGGCTACCAACAAATTTGGTTGGTATATATTGGTATTGGTATATACCAAAAACTTAATTTATATTTTTACTTTTGATTGCCGATTAAGAACTTGCAATTGCCGATTAACGAAGAATTACGGGAATGCGAACTTCGATCTACGTAGTGGGAACGAGAGGGCAAAAACTTAATTTTTAATATTGCCCTAAGTGATCACGCTTATTCCTAGTTGCTTATGTTAGTACTTTGAAAAAGAAGTAGTATTAAAATATTGATAATTGTTTTAATCATTCATCTACGACGTGTTTGTAAATAATGTTTGACCATTAAGTATTTGGGTTTAGTTTTATGAGAAATAAACTACATCAAAAAGAGATTTGGATATATATATATATATATATATATATATATATATATATATATATATATATATATATATATATATATATATATATATATATATATATATATATATATATATAAAATAAGGATCAATTGAGCCAACAAAAAGTTTAGAACTTAAGGTCAAATCTAGACCATCTATTATCTTAGATCTAGGGCTATTATTAAATGAGTATTTTGTAATTATTAAAGCATTTAAAATGATTTAATTAAAATTAAATGTTACATAAGGGTATTAAAGTAATTTAATGTTATTCTAATTTTATCAACTCTTAAAATTTCTCTCTTTCTCTCTACTTAATGTGATCTTCTCATTCAAAATAAAACATAAACCCTAAATATTTGTTAAAACCGGTGACGGCGCCAACTCTTTGCTTCACGTCAAGATGTAAGTTACTCCTTTCTTTTTATGCCATATTCTACAGGGAAACACCAAATAAACACCCCAATTATACTTCATATACACCCTAAATGTAAGTAAACTTTTTTTTTATTGGTTAAAATTGCATTGTCTTCTGTACAAATAAGATATAATTGGTTTAAAATAGTTGACTTTTGTTAAAAAAAATGTATATGGGGTGTATCTATAGTAGCACCCTATTCTACATTTCTTATTACTCAATTATAGTGATATCAGTAGAATCAAGCAACATGAGTTTATTTGCAATAAATTTTGTTAGTGTGACTTTTTGTTTTTTTTTTCTTCATCAATCATGCCATGCGACAAACAGGATCCGTAGCTTGCAAAATTCTGAATATTTCATTTGATAGCTTACAATGAGTAAACATGCTAAATCTATCATTCGGTAATAAATTTGTTATATTTGTGGTGGTATTTAATTTATCGTGTTTGTATGAGGTGTGGTGAACGAAAGGGGCAGGTTCCAGATAGTGTTGTCTCTTGGCGCATGTCGAGACATTTTTTGTATTTGATGGTTTCTTTAGAATATATTGATTGCAAAAGATGTCAAGTTGTTATATATCGTCCTAATTTTTGGTATTTTGTGATTCGTTCTTTTTAAAATTAGAATACTAAGTTGCTAATAAACTCGAGTTTCACAACCAATTTGTGTTTCAAAATAGTTTATGTTTTTCTTTAATCATCACAGATTAACGAATGTAATCTAAACATTATTAACGAATGTTGACATTGTTACAATCATCAATGATTATCGGATCAAAACAATTTTTGCTTCATCATCAATGATTATGAGATCAAAACAATTTTTTGTTTCATTAATCATCAACGATTAACGAATGTAATCATGCACGATTATTGAACATTGATGTTTTTTTGTTTGGTATTAATGATTGCTAATCATGCACGATTATTGAACATTCATGTGTTACATCATTGCTAATCACTTATGATTCACCTTCTAATCAAGCAGATTTCAATAGAAAAAAGGAGCACAAGTTCATGTGTCAAAGTTGTCAATTTCAAGTTAAAAGATTCAACGCAAGAATAAATAAGAAACATATAGTATATTGTGATGTGATCATTTATGATTAAAACCCATTGTATTTTTTCTCTACATTGTGTTGTAATCATTTACGATTAAAACTGTATTTTATTCTACAAATATATTGCATTCTTTATCTTTGCATTGTGTTCTGTTTATCTTATATTTACAACTATATTCATAGATGATTAAAATTGTATTCGAAGTTTTTTATGTCTACAAATATATTAAAAACTAATTCAATATAAAATATAAAACTACATTGTGTTTTATAATCATTTATGAATAAAATCGTATAAATCAAATGATCCAATAAAAAAATATTTTGACAAAAAAAAATGATATTTTGACGGAAAAAATTAAAAAAAATAATAAGTAAAAAAAATTGACGTTATATAATTTGAAATTATTAAAAAATAAAAATTAATTTATTTATTTTTTTTGGTAACTAACAATCAGAATCCTATATTTTAGGAAACTATAATTTTTTTATAATTTAATTAAAATACATAATTACTAATATGCCCTTATAAATTGATTGGTCCAGAACTGGCCTCGAGATCTCAACCTTTTTGTTTGACTCAATTGATCCTCCCTATATATATATATATATATATATATATATATATATATATATATATATATATATATATATATATATATATATATATATATATATATATATATATATATATATATATATATATATATATATATATATATATATATATATATATATATATATATATATATATATATATATATATATAACCGAGGAAGCCATCCGACCCGTCCTTTGGACGACCCGACTGACCCAACCTCGGGGCAACATGAACACCCGGTAAACTCATGTGCCAGGCAACCCACCCTTTGGGTGTACCGGTGGCCATCCCTAATTGAAACCGGTGAGAGTCGAACCCTTGACCTCTCCTATGGAAATGTGGGAAAGCTACCAACTCGGCCATCAGGAGATGGTTATATATATATATATATATATATATATATATATATATATATATATATATATATATATATATATATATATATATATATATATATATATATATATATATATATATATATATGTATATATATATATACATATATATATACATATATATATATATATATATATATATATATATATATATATATATATATAGAGATGAGATCTAATAAGAAGAGGAGTTTATGTAGGAAGGTAGGAAGAGATTTTGACCACTAATGACAGCAATTCAATGTCTATAAATACGAAAGGTAATTTAAGAAAATTTTTGTAACATATATATGATATAATGAGGCAATTAAGATACATAGAGGGTAAATCCGTCAAATTACAAATCTCATCTCTCCAAATCCTATCTCCTTTAATTACACGCACCCATGATTTTTTCCCCCAAAACAGCTATGCGATTTTAACCTCTGTTTTACCAGATACAAAATTGAGTGTGAAGCTGTGTGAATTCTTTAATCTATATCGGATATGATACAACACGGTACTGATGCGATTTTTAATGGAGATCGGATATGGCGAAGATATGCGATTTCATCTCTTTCAAGCTATGCGATTTCATCTCCCTCAGAGCTATGCGATTTTACCTGTATCAATCCATGTGATTTTAATGGAGATCGAATTGAGAGTGAAGGAGCTGATCCGATTTTATGATTTTTCAATGGCTAGACAACATGCTCAAGGATGTATCTTTTCCCAGCCATATTTCACGCCCAAAAATAAGCCATCCGATTTTATATTGAGAAGGGTGAATCAATGGGATTTTATTGGAGATTGGGGTATATTCATCGTATGAAGTCATGGAATATCAATTTAAACCACGAATTTGAAGGTATTTTGCTCGAAGGGTTCAAAAAGATCTCTACAGTCATCGACAACTCCAACCACGAATTGCTCAGAAGTCATGGAATACCACAGTGAATTACAACCCCTTCGAGATGCAACAGGTAAGTAAATAACTAAACTCACATTTGTTTTTGCAAATTCAGTTCATACCTGGTTTTATTTCATGACATTACGTGTTACTGCTTCACAATGGGTAATTTCGTAATTTGGTTTTCTGTGATTCCACCCATTTGATTCCACCCATTTTTTGTACTGTATTCTATTCCACCCAATTTAGTTCCCAATTGTGTTTATAATTAACAATGTTGTCAGATGAATCACGTAATGATCCTAGATGATTCATGAAATGCCTTGTTACTGCTTCACTTAGTTGTACTAAATGCTTAACTTGTTTTAGATGCTTGACATAATTTTTGTATGGAATGTTAAAATGGGTAATTTGGTTTTCTGTGATTCCACCCATTTGATTCCACCCATAATTAACAATGTTGTCAGATGAATCACGTAATGATCCTAGATGATTCATGAAATGCCTTGTTACTGCTTCACTTAGTTGTACTAAATGCTTAAATTGTTTTAGATGCTTGACATAATTTTTGTATGGAATGTTAAAATGGGTAATTTGGTTTTCTGTGATTCCACCCATTTTTTGTACAGTAATTGATTCCACCCATTTTAGTTTCCAATTGTATTTTCGATTTACAATGTTCTAAGTTGATTCACGTAATGATCCTAGATGCTTGATTTGTGCTTGATTTCTGAATGGACTAGTGATATTTTGTATTTTCATATAATATAAAATTTCTGCACAACCAAAATAGTGTTTATATGAATCGGAAAAAATGAGTAAAAGCACCAAAATCAGTGTCAAGCACCAAAAAGGATGAAGTAAAAGCACCAAAATTCAGTTACAAGATATAAACACTGATTTTGGTGTTTTTTCTGCTTTTACTGATGCAGCTACGGATGTTTTGTATGTGCCTTTACCGATTCATCCTTTTTCTGATTCATCCTTTTTGTTACTGATTTCTGATTCATCCTTTACTGTTTTTTTCTGATTCATCCTTTGGTGCCTTTGGTGCATTTATAGCTTGATACTGATTCATCATTTGTTGCTGATTCAACAAGAAACACTGATTTTTTTGTGCTTTTACTGCTTGTTACTGATTCATCGTGCTTTTGGTGCTTTTACTGCATTTATAGATTGTTACTGATTCATCATTTATAGCTTGTTACTGATTCATCATTTGTTACTGATTCATCATTCGCAAGTTTTTTCAGAAAAAACCAACAAAAAGATCACATCAGACACGTATTCTGATGATGACGATTTTGTAAAGCCACCGCCTGTTACACTTCTGATACAAAAGCTTGTGACAAAGGTAACCAGAAGGAAAAATTCAAAAAAAGTGAAAGATTCCTTACCGAAACTGAATACCAGGTTCCCCCCCACGCACATAACCGAAACAATGACATGTTTAAACAAGGAACAAAGAAGATGTATACAATCGATTGGGTTTGGATCCGCTATAACAATGAAATTAAAAAAACTTCCACGAAGGCTATGTTACTGGGTTGTCGACAACTATGACCCAACTACCAATTCAATTCGTGTAGCGGACCAAAATCTTATAGTGACAAGAGAGAAAGTACATGAAATCTATGGGATTCCATTGGGTGACATACAAATGTCTAACCCTCGCAAGGCAAACTCTAGAAATCATGTTGTCAAACATTGGAAAGCACAATTCCCAAAATCAATGAAGAGAATACGGCTATCACATGTTTTAGACATGATTAAAAAGGACACGACAGGTGGCCCGTTGTTTGTAATGAATTTTCTTGTACTTTTTGTATCGGTTATGATTGGATGTCCAACGATGGGGACAATCAATCAAGGTTTCTTGGAAAATATTAGGGGTGACGTGGATATAAAGCAACTAGACTGGTGCGGATTCGTTGTATCATGTCTGAAATCTAGCCGAATGATATGGAAAAGATTCGACGAAAAGTGCAATTATGGAGGCCCAATTGTATTTCTTTTGGTATAGACATTTCCCAAAGTATATTAAAACATGATTATATATTTTTATATATATATATATATATATATATATATATATAAATTAACTTTCATAACATTTTTTTGTAGCTGTTTTACATTCATGTTACAAACGTTGAGAATGCCAAAATTAAAAGTTCAAGGGGTGGATTGATTCATTGGACATCAGCCATGTTAAAAGAGAGGGAATTGGAAGAGCTGTCTACAGGAGGTTTCGGAAATGTAGTTGTTTCTTCACAACACACGAACATGAATCACATTGATCAAGAAGAGGATGAAACAGAGCATGAAGAGGATGACGATGTTGCTGCACCCGAAAGAGATTGTGTATCTCCTGGTCGTGATACTAATGAGGTAGCTCATGAGATACCGGAAAAATATGAGGACTACAACGTGGAGGTAAAAAAACAATGTAGTTCATGCCTTTTTATGCTAAATTTAATATGTTATGATTACTCTTATTCATGGCTAAGTAATATTACTGATTCATGTTTAACACATTTTAATCTTTTTTTCATTGATCTGCTTCATTATGCATGATCCTGTAACTGTTTTTATTTTAGCGATTCAAGTTTCTCAAACTTATTCCATTCCGCATAAAAAAAAAGTTTGGGCTAAATAATTGTGATAAATGAATGTTGTTTCAGGAAATTATGCGCGAAATCAACTTCAATTTCAACGCATATCACAACACAATGACAGCTATAGATACATGGTTGATGCGAGGTATAAAGAAGTTTCCAGATTCCGAGGAATTGCGCATGTTAGTGACAAAAAGGAATCATGAATTCAATCTAGCATGCCCATATTTTCCAAATTCTGATGTTTCTCATGATGGGACGTTTATCAATGGTGTCGCGACACCTGTGCATGGTCGAGAAATTACAACCGACTCTAAAGACATTGACTTTCATGAAGCAGCAATTGAAGACGATGCACATAATGATGTCGTATTTAGCACACCTTTTACTCAAGTTTTTAATGAAGAAGCTTTTGACATTATGGAGAGAGCTGCATTAGCTGCATGTTCCAACAATTCAAAACAGCAAACTGGAAATGATGTTCCTGTTACTGTAGTAGCACAAAGACGGACGAAAAGACATGTGCAACCGACCGAGAAGTTTAGATCTCCGTATTTTAGAAGGGTCGTTAATCCAAACAAAGTTCTTACATCAAATGAGAAGAGGGTTTCAGGTTGGGTTTTTGCAGGCCTCGACAACGAATGGTACATTTACTGTTTTTTATATTCATTAACATTAATCAAAGAATCACACAATTCGTATATGTATTGATGAAAATTAACTCTGACATAGGGATCTCGTATTCGAATCAAAGTTTGGTGATTTAGGATATCGAGGAATTTTCGAGAGCATGATTCCTGGATCCAGAATCCATGCAACAGTAATCGACATATGGGCCATTATTCTAAACCATCAGGAACGACACAGAAATAAAAAGTCACCAGCAAGGATGTTTTTGTCTTGCACGCTTCTGGTAAATTATATTTCGACTATCCATATTTTATATAAATGATTCACTTTTATAGTCGATCGGTGGCTTCTTTTAAGAAATCAATAATTCATGATATATAATTGTACTTTAATCGCAGAGCAACTTCGTATTGGATGAGAGTATTTGTATACAAAGGCGATACAAAACGTTTGTTGACCGCATGAATGAACACATACGGAAGTATGAGCTATGCACAAACTTTAATGATATCGATCTTGTAAGCCCTTTACATTTTTAAACATTTACACTAATTACATGACCCGGTTTAAACAACTTTAATTTTTTCATATCAGGTTTTCTTCCCGGTGATTGACATCGAACATTACTATCTTATTGTTTTTGATTTCAAAAAACATGATTGCGTGATAATAGACAACATTAACAGTGAAGAGTCGGATGAAGTGAAGTATGGAAACATACCTTACGATTTGGTAACGAAACTAGATATTTTTATTATTTTTAATAATGTTCTTATATAAAATTCTATACATTATATTCTAATCATCACCTTTCATATTTTGTTCCAGAAAATTTTGTTCACATTGTACGTTGATGAACTGAATCATAAAAAAGCAAATCGTATAAAGCGTGCAAAACCAATGAGCGGGTGCATGGAATGGACGACAAAGTACAACAACATAGATTGTGGAGTATTCCTTATGAGGCACATGGAAACATATAAAGGCGAGGATTTGGATAAATGGGACATTGGTTTCGAGGCTGAATATGAGGACAACGACGACCAACAGAAGCAGTTAGATGAAATGAGAAAAAAGTACGTTACCAAAATTTTGACATGGGACTTGAATGTTGTCAAACCGTCTATATATGAAATGTTGGCGTCATACGATAGATTATCTGATGCGGACAAGGAAAGTTTCAACACGGAAGAACATCTCCTACATATCGAGAGCAGAATAAGTTTGTTTTGTTAGATATTTTATTAACGTTTGAATGACCTTTTTATGCTTGTTTTCTATCATGTTTTTTTTATTTCGAGATGTTTAGACTTTTCGGTTTTTTTAAGCAATCTAAATTGTGTTTTTTATCGTTTTCATTAAATTTTTATGCGGTTTACTAACTTCATGATTCTTGGTTTTTAGTGTATATATTATATGTTCGTTGTTATTGATCCTGTGATTTTACTCCTTTTCTAATGTGATCTAATAGGAATCGAAAATTATGTAGGAAGGGTAAGAAGAGAAATGGACAGTAATGTTTTCAAATGAATATAATTTTCATTTTTGGAAACTATTTTGTAATTTAAATGATATAACAAAGCAAATAAGTTAAAAGATGATTGGAATTTGGAAAAGAAGATTCGGATGTTTTAGCAAATAAGCAAATAAGTTAAATGAGTATAACTTTCATTTTTTGGAAACTATTTAGTGATTCAAGAAACATCATTTTTTAGTAAAAGTAGAGAAACAAAAAAAGTAGCGAATCATGAAAGTGAATATGCTTCTTACTTGACATAATGCTTCTTACTTTGACATATTTTTTGAGTGTTTCAATTACCTATACCCCTATACAGAATATGCTTCCTACTTGATGATTCATCCTCTTTTTTATGTTTTAAAAATAACTCAATTCTTCACAAAAAATGGCGCTTTCTTTTACTACTTTTTTTTATGACTATTACTTCCCTCATATTAAAACCATTTACTATAATAATTCTTTTATAATAACATTAGAAGCCTACCGTTTTTGAATCAAGCCTACCATTTCGAATTCTAGCATTCACGTTACATTAACTTTAGTGATTAACAAACCGTACTTAACACACAATTCAAACGTTTCAAATTTCATCAAACTTTTAAAAACTGATAAATGCCACTTTATCCAACTCTCAACATTCTACAATAATATTGCCTAATTGTGAAACCAAATATTTTAGTAACCAAGAAACAAAATTAATAAAAAATAAAATTAACAAAAAAACTACTTATCACAAAATAAACTTGTTTCTTCCTGGCATGTACGGGCGTTATGATCAACATACTTCCCGCACCGTCCGCATCTTCTTGTACCTTTTTTTGCCTTTAAAATGGCCTTCTCCTTTTCTCCTATCAACCTTGTCTTGATCGGCCCACTTCCTTTGTTCCTTATCCCGTCTGGAATTTTAACTAGTACTTCATTTCTTTTTTCAACACCAATTATCGATTTAATGAAGCTTGTGTTCGTCATGGGTTGTAAATATCTTGTATCATTATCAACTTCTTTCATCATCTCCCTTTGTTTCTCTCTATACAAATTCAGATTCTCCAAATTTGTAACTAGCTTATCAACACAATAGTCAACTGACAAGTATATGTCTCGGATCATCGTTTTTAAGTCCTCCTGTCCATCTTTTGTAGGAAACGAACGCATTTCATATCCCCTTGATGATGTCGGTACTACATCCTTCGTCCACCTTCTGGAAATATATTTGCTAGGGAAATATTCCACACCTGACATCCTTAATACATAAAAGCAATGCCTACATAGGCATCCAGTAAGTTCGAACCGTAAACAGGAGCAACTAATTGTGCAATCGGATTTCATAAATAAAACCTGCCAATATTTAAAAACATTAATATGCATATATTTAAAATTGATATCTTCATATAACATGCCACAATTTACTAACCTCGAAGTCGCCTAAATGTTTAACATCGGTGTCAGTATCCTTGATGCTGAATTTATTGATCCCATCTACTTCTTCTACTTTAATGGAGTAACATGTAAGCATCGATGCGATTATCTCCGTCTGGATTTCAAAGAACACAGTGTGTGTGAATATTTGTGATGCCTCCTTTTCAATCAAAAATGTAGTTTTAAGTTCTGGATTCGTGTAGCGGGAGTCATGATCATTTTTACGTTGAACATAACGTTGGGATTCCATTGCCGTTTCGAAATGACTGACAAATTCAACTAGATGCAAATCTGTATTTGTTACCAACCCATAGAAATGATTCTCCCCTTCAGATCTGGATGTCGTTCTCATTAAACCTGATAAGTGGCAATCTTTGAAATAAGCAGGAATCCATCGATCTCGAATTGCAAACATTTCTTTAAACCATTTGTTACTATTTAGATCATACTCGTCCATGATCGATTGCCATTCTGTTTCAAAATCTGCCGGATTTATTCGCTCGTTCCATATAAGATTGTTTAGACGTTTCAAAACACCTGTCTTTGACATATTAGACCCCAGCTGCAAAAGCATCAGCTAATCATTATTACTTTATCAAAAGCATCACAATCATAGCGTAACATGAATAATGATGATCCACATATACAACTATAACTGATATATAAATGGATCTCACGTTACAAATATGTGCTTCATAACTAACCATTATGTAAAAAAAATGTGCTTCATAACCAACCATTATTTGAAAAAAACGACTAATGTTTATACCTTGTTGGTAAACTTCTGTGATATGTGCCACATACACAATCGATGTCTACATGATGGGGAGAAAACTAATGGAATCGCTTGTTTGATTGCTGGATCTTGATCTGTCATCAACACGGTCGGTTCCCGACCGAAAGTAGATTTAAACGCCATTAACAACCACTGATATGAATCTATTGACTCACTAGAAAGTAAGCCAACGCCAAACGTAACACACTTCTTGTGATTGTCGATACCGGTGAATGGCACAAAAACCATGAAGTACCTTTTTAAAAAAGTTATAAATTAACATACATGTTAGAACGGTTAAATTAACACAATTCAAGTAATGACAAACATGATTATTTTTTACTAATAAAATGTATTACTTACTTGTTTGTTCGATAAGTAGCATCGAGTCCTACTACATCTCCAAATGCAAAATAGTTACGCTTTGCTTCTTCATCAGCCCAGAATAACCCACTCAACTTCCCCTCATTGTCCACTCGATATTCAAAAGAAAAGTCGGGTAGATATTCCTTTTTTTTATTTAGCTTGTCAATAACCAAGTCTGCATCACTCTCACCAATGAATGCGTTCCAATCCCTTTTCAAATTCTTACATTCTACCTTAGAAGCCCCTACTTTGTCAAATCCTCCTTGTGTTTGCTTCAATACGTTGAATCCTCTAACCGGACCAACGTTGATATCTGAAACCTCATGTAGAACTTGTTTCTGCCGATACATAAGCCTCCTGTTACTTTTTAAAAACATAAAATCTTCCTCCTTAACTAATTCGTGACAGTGTCTCTCCTCAAAATATTTGACCTCCCAGAAATTTGAATCATTAACCTTCAATCTGATGCATGCTTTACATCCTACTCGATGACTTGGTCGGTTACGTTGTTGTTTGCTCCGATCTTTCAAACTATCAAATGTATGTTTCTTTTTCTTACCCTCCCTATTACACAATATATACCTACGGGAATACCCATCTCCCTTTTTCGATTGTTCTGTGGTCGCCTTTCGAATTTCAAACCCACTCTTGTGTGCATATTCTTTGTAAAATGCGAGAGCTTCATCGTATGAAGCAAACAATTGACCTACATACGGTTTCAACTCAACTTCTGGTATCCAAGTTTTGGCAACTAGACTTCCATGTTGAACATCAACAGTTTCAACATTTATTGGCTGCAATTCACACATATCTGCAACATATTGAATATAATTGTTGTCAGCCGACAACATTTAACGAAATATATACCTTAAAATAAATTGAATAATTTACCTTCTGATACTATTAAATCCATACCCGTGACTCCAACTGCTTCAGTATTCGGATACTCTGTTGCTTCCATCGGTGCAACTCAAGTTTGTTACCTAAAATTATATTATTTTTAGACGATTTATCTAGATAATGTTTGAAATCTTGCAAATATCACACGCAGAAAAGAAGGAAAAAAACATCGACGGACAAGGACAACAATCCAAAAAACCAAATGTACGTGAACCAAGAACCAAATATGTGAATCACCAATCTATTCAGCAATATAAAAAACCTGATTGTAAAATCACCAAAATAACCTGCTTTATTTCAAGAAGGGTAAGATTGTAAAATGTGGGAAGGTAAGTTTGTAAAATCTATTATTTCAAGTAGGGTAAGATTGTAATAAGAAATGACAAAAATGATAAAAGTGTGTGAAGGTAAGAAGGATCGGTACCCTTATTTCAAAAAGGGTAAGATTGTAATACGTAAATTGATTAAGCCAACAATGCTTTGCACGGAAACTGTAAGTGGTCTGAAATGCCAACAATGCTTCACGCCAATTGTAGATGTTGTTAGACCTTGTCAATTGAAGCATGTACAAATACGTGAAGCATCTAGTAAAATTATGTGAAACATCTAAAACAAGTCAAGAATTTTGTACAACTAAGTGAAGCCGTAACAAGTCATTTCATGAAGCATCTAGGATTACGTGAATCAACTTAGAACATTGTAAATCGAAAATACAATTGGAATCTAAAATGGGTGGAATCAAGTACTGTACAAAAAATGGGTGGAATCACAGAAAACCAATTTACCCATTTTAACATTCCATACAAAAATTATGTCAAGCATCAATTTACCCATTTTAACACTCCATACAAAAAATGATGAATCAGTAACAAGCTATAAATGATGAATCAGTAACAAGCTATAAATGCAGTAAAAGCACCAAAAGCAGGATGAATCAGTAACAAGCAATAAAAGCACAAAAAATCAGTGTTTCTTGTTGAATCAGCAACAAATGATGAATCAGTATCAAGCTATAAATGCACCAAAGGCACCAAAGGATGAATCAGAAAAAAACAGTAAAGGATGAATCAGAAATCAGTAACAAAAAGGATGAATCAGAAAAAGGATGAATCAGAAAAAATCAGTGCTGTTACTGATTTTTTCCGATTCATATAAACACTATTTTGGTGCTTTTACTGATTCAGACAAAGGATGAAAGTAACAAAGGATGAATCAGGAAAAATAAGTAAAAAGCACCAAAATCAGTGTATTGAAAAAATCATAAAAAGGGTGCACATATATGTTTCCCTGTTGAAAAAAATGAGCTACATATAATCTTTTGGTATTTGGTTAAATTTATGGTGGTATGTGCAGCAATTTTATATTATATGAAAATACAAAATATGCTTTAACTTGTAAGTATTGGGTGGTGAATCACTAGTCCATTCAGAAATCAAGCACAAATCAAGCATCTAGGATCATTACGTGAATCAACTTAGAACATTGTAAATCGAAAATACAATTGGAAACTAAAATGGGTGGAATCAAGTACTGTACAAAAAATGGGTGGAATCAAATGGGTGGAATCACAGAAAACCAAATTACCCATTTTAACATTCCATACAAAAATTATGTCAAGCATCTAAAACAATTTAAGCATTTAGTACAACTAAGTGAAGCAGTAACAAGGCATTTCATGAATCAACTTAGAACATTGTAAATCGAAAATACAATTGGAAACTAAAATGGGTGGAATCAAGTACTGTACAAAAAATGGGTGGAATCAAATGGGTGGAATCACAGAAAACCAAATTACCCATTTTAACATTCCATACAAAAATTATGTCAAGCATCTAAAACAATTTAAGCATTTAGTACAACTAAGTGAAGCAGTAACAAGGCATTTCATGAATCATCTAGGATCATTACGTGATTCATCTGACAACATTGTTAATTATGGGTGGAATCAAATGGGTGGAATCACAGAAAACCAAATTACCCATTTTAACATTCCATACAAAAATTATGTCAAGCATCTAAAACAATTTAAGCATTTAGTACAACTAAGTGAAGCAGTAACAAGGCATTTTCATGAATCTTCTAGGATCACTACGTGAATCATCTGACAACATTGTTAATTATAAATACAATTGGGAACTAAATTGGGTGGAATCAAATGGGTGGAATCACAGAAAACCAAATTACCAAATTACCCATTGTGAAGCAGTAACAAGTCAAATACTGTATGGCAAAATGAGAAAAGTCTGAAGCATCTAAAAGTTACGCTATCTATAAAGGATACGACCTCACAACATTGTAAAAGTTAAATACAATTGGAAACTAAAATGGGTGGAATCAAATACTGTACATATCACAGAAAACCAAAATACCCATTATAACATTCCAATTACTAGTCTGTTACTCTACTCAGCACTAAATCAAACCTGATTCAAGTAAGGTCGAACAAGCAAAACCAGTGAGTATTCACGCAGATGGTTGTCAAGCATTCACGATCGAACAAGGAGAAGGCTGTCAAGCATTCACGCGGGTTTAGTTGGAATCAATTTCATTTGTGGATTCAATTTCATTTTCGATCAATTTCAATGGTGGAAGCTTCTCAATTTCAATTTCACGCAACTATATGTAGTTGGAATCAATTTCAATTGGGGAAGCTTCTCAATTTCCAGCCGTTGGAATGGATTTCACGTACCTGATTCAATCTCTTACCATCAACTTCAATTGTGCATTGGAATCACTCTCACTTGCAGATGCTGTTTCGTCAATGCCATGTTTTTTTACGTTTTGCGAAAATAAATTCCGACCTGTATTCCTTTCTTGCTCGCCAAAATTGTTTTCCAAAAAAGAAACCCTGCATCTTCATTACTTCACTTCACGTAAATTATTCTACATACAAATATAGATTTTTGGTATAAGTTTACCATTTTACCCTTTATGATTCAACGCCTGTTACTCCTTCTTTCCTTCTCACCTTTTTTTATTTCTTACTAGATCCATATTCTATATATATATATATATATATATATATATATATATATATGTTGGTACAGTACAACCGTGGTATTCAAAATTTTATACCGTTACCGTACCAACATTGCTTAAATGGTATGGTACTACTGGCCAAATATATTGGCTACCAAATATGTTGGCTACCGATTTAATTGGTACGGTTGGTAACGTATTGGTTGGTTCTTCACAGTACATATTTGCCAGCCCTATTCAAAAGCTTACAACTATTTGTGTTAAATATTTCTATACAAAAAAAAGTTATAGCTTCTAACTTTCAGCTTCCAGCTAACACCTATCAGCTACCAACTAGTTTTGACAAATATACACATATGGACATATTAGTAGGGGTGAGCATATAGTACCAATTTCTGATCCTAAACCGGTATCCTTTCGAAACTAGTACTATTTACATACATATGGTTCGGTATCGGCTCTTGTAATTTGATAAAATCGGTCTTCGGTACTAATGGTACGGGAAGCACAAAAATACCTAAATTACCACATTGAGTATTGGCATCGATACACTATACATCCGCAAATTTGATTATATGCTACTCGGATACAAATGGATAATTGTTTTTAATTTTTAGATATGTGTTTGATGAAAGAGGTGGTGATGTGTAAGATCTAGTCTTAAATTAATAACCATAATTTACCAAGGTGAGGGACTATTACACAGCCGGGAAGTGTACATGATCGTATCGTAGTATAACAACTGCAATTACTGGTGTCGAACACTAGGGGAACGGGTATGAAACAAAGTCAACTTATTTGATTATCAGGTAATACTAAAACTATAAAAAAATGGGAATTATAAAAATGTAAAAACAGAATAAAAAAACCAAAACTGATTTGGAAAACAGATCTGAATGTGCATTTACTTAGACTTGACTCCACCCTTCAAATATGATTGATTTCTATTATGTGTAATGGTTATTAAAATTGATTTCACTGATGCCTAAACTGATTAGTTCCCTTGGTCTATTCACTAATCTTAATGATTCTAAAGAATCTTAATCACAATAATTAATGCTAATTAGTATCTTTATTACCGATCATTAAGTTCATATACAGTAGATTTAATCGGGTAATTAATCTCGATGGTCATGATGACTAGTTTATTGCACATAATTGTCATCTAATGCATCATACACATTAAAGTCTATTACTTTACTATCCTAACCCTAAATTGATCCATCTCTAGTCATACATGTCTAATGATAACAGTACAATCATGATCAAAGTCAAAACAATTAGATTGGTCATCTAGATTGAAGTAACTCAACAATAAAACTATAAAGATGCAAACTTTAACACATAAGGTTCTGTGAATAAACTAACAAGATAAAATAAAAAACTTTCTAATAACTGAATATAAATCAATTGCATAACATCAAAGTTTATTCAAAGTCAAACAAGAACAATGAGTTTTTAACCCTAAATCTAGAACAACAACAGAAAGGACCCATAATGTATGCTGATTATATACATAAAAGTAAAACAAAACGGTAACCTAATGATTCCTACTTCGGATCCTTCATGATTTCTGCTTCGTATCAGCCTTCTGGCCTTCCAATACCCTTTGAGACTCTCAAACCATCGACTCTGGGATTTTTCTTCGGTCTTCAAGTTGAAAAATATCGAAAGAATGCGTCTGAAAGTGATTAAATGCGTTATTTATAGAGTTTTTGTCGACCTAAGATCGCGACGTTTTCTACAACGCGTCGCGTCGAACTAAATTCACGCGATTCATCGTGATCTTCAAAATATCATAATCCAGATTTAGCTCCTCTAAATATCTCGTAGTGCCGCTACGGACTTAAAGCCGCCAAATATCGTCAATTTCATCATTTCACAGAATTTTCATTTCAGCTCCTTTTCGTCCCTTTTTGTTCAATCAACCCACAAAACCTGAAATATAATATTTTCAACCATTAAGTACAAATTATCTCGTATTTAAACAAAAAGTGCAGCTTATAGTACCATAATATCGTGTATAAAATATGTATAAATAACGCGCTATCAGGAGGCAGTGAGTGGTCCAGTTGGTTTATTTGATCCTAAGGATCGGAAAGTTAAAGATGATGACAATTGGATAGAGAGATTGTTCCTTCTTGTGGCGGGCTTATGAACTAGAGAGATTAAAGTAATGGGAAATGATAGCAATTTTTAATCATGCACAACAATTTATATTTTATGTGTTTTTTGCAAGAAATAGAAACTTGATTTGCTTATTATATGATTGTTCCTTCCTGTTGTGATCATTCGTTTGATCTTCTGAATTCATTCCATATATAAGAAGCTTGATCTCCGAGTTTAATTATGATTTTATGAATATATGTCTATAAGTTCTTTTCGATTGAGTACCGGTTTATTATCAAAAACGAAACATCCTTAAAAAGCGATCCAAGTACCAAATTTTTATACCATTTTCACATACCGTTCCGGTCACATAGACAGTCCACTCCTCCATACTAACAAAAGGTTCCCAAAAAGACCAGTATGGTCCTGTTCGGTATTAGTTCAGTTCTGAATAACACCCTTACATATTAGTTATGTAGACATAATTGATCAATTCAAAAGTGGTTCTAATTTGCAACATTTCGAAATTAATATGAGCAGTTTTGATAAATGGAAACCACTACTTTAAATGCGGTTATTTTTACGATCTTGGTTCGTCACGAAATCATTAAAAAGAATACTCCTGTTATATTGTGATATAGAATACTACAATTCTTTAACCAAACATGTTCAATGATGGATGCATCTAGTATATTTTGAACACCTTGAATTTAATTTTCGAATGAACTTTTACTTACTAAAATTGTAGTAGGTACACTAGGTACCCTTTGAAATGTGCATTACAACTTTTATGTATCCGTGCTTTTTTTACTATTTATAATATTTCGTAGTATTTATAGAAGAACCAGCTTATCATATCACCATGAATAATACACTTGTATTATATTTAATTTAGGGTTATTGATCAAAAGGCCCCACAAACTAACTGAAAATGTTTTAAAACGTCCCTTAACTTTTTTTTTGTTCTATTAAGACATTAAACAGGAAAGACATGTGTTGGTTTAGCCATTTTTTTAAATTAAATCCGGTTACCCGGTTAAAACTGAATTTTGATTTAAAAAGAAATTCCGTAAATGCCACGTGAGCGGACAGGTCGATGGGGCGGATCGGGCAAACGAGTGGATGACCCGGAGCGGCAACCCGGTGGGACTTGTTAAACACGATTTTGAAAACATTGAGGGTTTATTTGCAACCGAGAGGAGGGTTTGTTTGTTCGAGCGAAAGTTACTTCAGCGTACGTAAATCCACAATGGCTTACTGGAATCCGTTCTATCTTGATCTCGTTGAGAACAATCGACCGCTCCCCAGGTGTTTCTGCAAGGAGACGGTGTTACTGAGGACTTCATCGACACCCGGAAACCCTCGTCGCCGGTTTTTGAACTGTCGCCACTCCATGGTAAGTGATATTGTTGTATTTTTGAAGTATGTGCATAATAATCGGAATATAGTATAAACATTAAGGAAAATGCAGGTTATGGGAAAAGATTGTGGCTAGTTCCGATGGGTCGATGATTCGCTGTCAAGACACTACAAAGGTGAGATCAACCTTCTGATGAGAGACCTGGAAGAAGCTCGGATTGTGAGCTTAGAGATTCCTGTTCTGAAGGACATTATCAAAGAAGAAAAACAAAAAGCTAAGGCTGACCTTGATGCATCTGTTGCACGTGTTGTTGATCTAGAATAGGCTCTAAAACTTGAGAAAAAGAAATCATATGATCGAGGGGTGCTAATAGCTGTGTTAGTTGTCATGTTGGTGGTCTGTTGTCTGTACATGTGCTGGTAAAGGTTGGTGGAAGATGGGTTTAGGGTTTTTGATGTGTATAACTGTATTAGTAGGTAAGGGTTGGTGGGGATTGTGGTTTGGTTATCACAAGTTATTGGATCTTGGGGTAAAGGTTTTTTAGATGTCGGGTAGTTGATGTTTGTTGTCCAGATGTAATAGCATTTTGTATGTAAGCTAGAACTTAGGACAAAACCGAATTGGGGACCATCTTTTGTAAAAGGTTGAAACTTGATCCCTTGATTGTACTTAACTTATATAATATTAATGGGATCCTTGAAACTTGATCCCAGATTTTGTAAATGTTTGTATGATGTGCATGTGTGCTTTATATTGACCCAAATAAAGAATGACATCGGAAACTGCTTATTGGGGACCATCTGTGTAATTGTTTATTGGGGACATGTGGGACATTAAAGTACAGTGCTTTTTAGGTAAATGGACATATTCTATGGATGGGGACCATCTGTGCAGTTGGTTAGTCTGTACAGTTGGTTAAATTAAAGTAGATTGCTATTAAATCCTAACTTTTGAAAGTACATTGCTATTAAATCCTAATGTTATATTACATTGCTAGTATTAAATCCGGTCTTGATAGTACATTGCTAAATTTGAATCATGTCATAATATTACCAAAATTATGATAGTACATTGCTAAATTTGAATCATGTCATAATATTACCAAAATTATGATAGTACATTGCTAAATTTGAATCATGTCATAATATTACCAACATAAGCAATTCCAAGTCTGTTAAAACATGTCATAATATTACCAAAATTAGTGGGCATATGTACACCACCACGTTGACATGTTTAATACATACCAAGTCTGCTAAAACATGTTCATTCAGTTATCAATTCTAAAACATACATCCAACTTTAAACCTACTCTAATGTGACTGGTTTGGCAACAAAATTCCCTTCTCTATTTTTTCCAATCACATTCATGGCCAACTTTTTATTAACAATCCTCTCTGACTTCCTTATCTTGTCCATCTTCTCTTTCTTCACTTTACATCCAAATCTGCTATCATGCATCAGATGTGACAATGGGACATCTTCACTTCTCTTTCTCCTTGCTTCTACAATAACTGCATTGAAACTTTCACATAAACCATTCTCATTAGAAGCACAGCCTCTCCCAGTTTGAAAATAAGCTTTTGACCAAGTCTTTGGGTCCTTGTCCATCAAAAACTGGTTGGCAGGTGGACAAAGCAACTCCAGTTCCTTCATTATATGTTTGAAGTGTTGTTCAGTAGTAGCATTGGAAGCTTTCCAGAATAGGTTTTCAAAATGTGCACCAGGGAATTTCTTTTTTAAGTTTGCACATATGTGTCTTGCACATTGCCTGTGTTCTGCTTGTGGAAGCAGTTCCTTCACAGCCTCCATCAGTCCCTAAGTAAAAGAATAATGAAATATTTAGCAACCAACAAATTCACATACACAAATAATAACTATTTATACTAATCAAATCAATGCTATTTTACCTTGTGTTGGTCAGACATCAATGTTAAGCCATTGCCCATAGCAAGATCAAGGTCATCTATAAGCAAATCCAAAAACCACTTCCAATTCTCCTTATTCTCAACACATACCACTGCCCAAGCAATTAGGAATAATTGGTTATTAGCATCCCTACCTATAGCACATAACAACTCCCCACAACAAATTCCCTTTAAGAAACACCCATCTATTCCTATCACCCTTCTATACCCTTCAATCCACCCTTTCTTGATAGCTTCAAAACACACATAAAACTTGCTGAAGTAATTCTTTCCATCAGGCATTGGATTTACTTCCACTTTTACAGTAGATCCAGGATTAGTCCTTGTAATCTCTGCACCATAAGACCATAATTTTGCATAATGATCTGTAAGTGTTCCCTCTATCAAAGACATTGCATGTTTTCTTGCCCTTCTACATTGGCTAAGACTAACATCTATTCCAAATTTCTTTATAACTTCAAGTCTAAGTTGCCTAATAGTTAGCTTTTGTCTGTGTAACATCTCTTTTGTGTAATGACTTCCAATCCATTTGTATGTCACAATTGATCCCAACTTGTAGTTTATTGCACAAGTATGATCACTTTTCAATGATTTTATTTGAAAAGAATGTTCATCTCCCATCCAAGAGGCCCACAATCTAAAACTACAATCCCCTTTACAACATAAAACCAGTAGCCTTTGGTTATCATTTTTGTTGAAACATAGTTGGTATCCATTAGCAACAGCATAGTTACATAACATGTGTTTAAGCTGTTTTGGGTTCTCAAATCTCATACCTAACACATGACATTGGTTTTTCCAAGGTATATTCTCATTAAAAATGCAATGTTCAACTCCAGCCTGGGTCTCCTCATGGGTCTCCTCAGAACACATTTTACCTAGGAATTGGTCATCACATGTCTTGTTCATCTTCGGAACTTCTTCTTCACCAATCCAATCATCCAAATCCTTAAAATTTGGGAACTCTTCTTCTACAACAGCCTCTTTTTGAACACCTACATCTCATTGATCAACAACTTCATCTTCTTTATCAACTACCTCGTCTTCTTTATCAACTACCTCATCTTCTCCTTCAGGACTTAAAACAAGATTCATGTCTTCATCAAACCATTCTTCTAGCCCTGAACCCGTATGGTCTATATACAATGATATTACCATATTTGACTCATATGCTTCAGTAGCCTCATCTAAAAATTGGGCATAGTCCAGATCATTCTCTATGGGTCTTATACCAGTAGATAATGGTTTATTAGGGATGCAATAGAACAGTCCCTCACATGGTGATCCAGTAAAACGTTCCAACCAACTTCCACATGCGTGAAGATTCATAGCAGCAAAATCAAAGTCTGTAAACAGATAACTTTCCCCTTCAGCATAAGAGCAGGGATGTCGAACAAACGTACCATTGTAATGCAATCTTACTTTGAAATACACTGGATCGGGAAGATTATTAGCCATGCAATTGTCCTTCTAAAGTAACTCCTTCTTCAACCTTGAAAGTCCACTGCGACAAACCCTAATCTCCCAACTGTTCTTTCAACTACAACGAAGGTATGCGAAATGAAGCTACTCGACACTGTGATGTACTCTCCTCATTTATTTCCGATTATACGTGCGTGATGTGTCATTTAAGTTTTATTTAATTACAACGAAATGCCATGTGTATGCCACATCACCTTGTTAACCGTTTCATCCGGTTACACTTTCAAAATGGGTGAAATAGTTACTACTTTTTCCTGTTTAATGTCTTAATAGAACAAAAAAAAGTTAAGGAACGTTTTAAAACATTTTCAGTTAGTTTGTGGGGCCTTTTGATCAATAACCCTTTAATTTACAGGCTATATTGCTGTCTAACTTTATTGGTTTAATTTAGACATTATTTAGTTTTACAAACACATACCAATTTAGATTCGAAACATGTTAAATCTGAAGAAAAAATCTTAAGTATATTCTACTTACAATATTCTTTTTGAAGGTTACATTATTATGTAACTCTTTTGATTTATTTGTAAATCAATTTCTTGAATTTTATTTTTTTTCTGTTTTTAACTCAAAATACAAATCAACCATCATTTTCCTCTTACAATTTTGGCGCATATAATCAATTTTTGGCGCATATAATCAATTGTTGTAATGATTTGGTCCATATAGGAACAAAATTGCAAGAAGAAACTACCGAAAATACAATTCTTGTACATACTTTAGGACCAAAATAGTTACAACAATTGAAAATAAAACTAAACTTGGGACCAAAACATCAATTTTTAAACAAACTCATAAACCAATAATGTAATTCATTTACAAAAAAAAAAAAACATTTTTGCTCTTACATTTATCAATTTATTTTCGTTTAGATTACTAGTTACATTATTCATTTCTTTCTTTCAAGTCAGTCAAACAAATTACTTATTTCATTACTTCATTAATATGTGATTTTATTCAAATAATACAAAATAAAACCACCATTTTCTATACTATGATACAACAGTACCTAAGAAAAAGCAAATTCAGACTAAAATTCACTGTTATTTTTCTCTCAAAAGTACTACTCATTTTCAGGTACAAAATCACCACAAAACACGATTTTCTTTTTCCCAAAAAACAAAGGACTATGTAATCGATTACCACAAACTTGTACCTAAAGCATCAAAACTTGTACACATAAGTCACCTTAAAAAGGCAGCAGTTGAAATTAAAAGCAAATTTGAAAGACATGACAAACATTTCATCCACCTGCAGACTGTAGAAACAAAAATATCATTACCACATTCAGAAACTAAATAAATATCGCATTAAATTTTCATACAATTAAAGATTTTTCAGGTTCACAAGTTAACAAATTCAGAATCCACATTACAAATCCAGACCCACAAATGTTATCAAGTAACGATACACATTCAAGACGATCACGTACAACTTTTTATGCATATGGTACAAGTTTTTAATTTTATATAAATGGGAATTTCATGGTTCCTATAAACATAGGGTACACAATTAAAGATCGTACGTATTAATTCAAAAGATTCACGTGAGCTAAGCCTAATGGCTAATGATATGCTATAAAGATTGTACGGTGGGATGCAATGGTGACTTGTACCATGTGAGGTGACGTCATGAATCGACTCAAATTAGGGTTTTCTTGATTAAGGTTGCCACGTGGCGAGCTACCCATTGTGAACCAGTAATGGTACAGGAAAAAGCATGCGTGTGACCTTCTTTTTCGACTTCAACAATTGCATTTGGGACATTTTTTACTATCTGAAATTACAAAGTTGAAAATTAAAATGGGACCCACAAAATGAAATATATGAATAATGTGAGAAATTTTGTGCGAAAAAATATTATATAAATGGAAATTTGTGCAGAGATATTATAAATGGAATAAGAAATGTAAGGGAATTGGTCATTAATGATCATGTTTCGGTTGGTTGTAAAAATGGAATGAACTTTTATACAAATTTTTTTTGTATTATATGTAAATAAAATGTATAGGTTTGACGGGTCTGTATATTATAATTATAATATTTTACCATTTAGAAAACTAAATTAAATGCTTATTAAAACCTTCTTACAAGATGATATAATATTAACTAGTTTTTTCAGAAAATAAAATTACAATAAAAGAATATTTTTAGCTAATTTTAGAAAAAAAATAATAATTTAACAAAGGAAAATCTCCAATAAAATTCCATTATTTTGAGTCAATTATGAAAAAGTCCCAAATTTTTAATTTTATTTACAGAAAAGGTTAAAATACCGGCTAACGTATTCAGTTTAGCCATTTCTTCCGGTTAATAGGTTTCTTAAATGAGAAATCTCCAATAAAGTTCAATTATTTGAGTTTGTTTATGAAAAAATCATATTATTTTGTGTAAAAAGATTCAACATTGAGACTTTTTCATAAACTGATAAAAAATAATGGGACTTTACTGAAAATTTCCAATCTACGAAACCTGATAAACCGGATGAAAGGGCTAAAATGAATATGTTAGCCGTATTCTGTCCTTTTTTGTAAAAAAATTTAGTTTTGGGACTTTTTCATAAACTAGCCTAAAATATTAAGACTTTATTGGAGACTTCCCTTTAATAAATCACATGAAATTAAAAAAAAAAATTAGTAATTTCGTTTAATAAAAATGGGTTATATTACAATTTTTTATTCCATTCCGTGATCATTGTAAAAAAAAAAAACACAGGAAAGAAAATCAACAGAATTAAATTTCTTACAGAATGGTCCATTCCATTCCATCAGCTTACGGAATGAACCATTCCATTCCATTCTTTTTTCCGATTCCATCATATATGTATGACACAAATGTTTGACTTTGACCTCATCATGCATGTGCAATGGAGCCCAATGATCATCATCACCATACAAAAATGCAATCCGATTTCTTTTTTCCCTCAAAAATTCCCAATCAGGTACATTTACAAGCTACAAAAAAAAATATATGTTAATTAAAAAATCACAATTTATTTTTTAATAACCAAGGTTTTTTTTCCATTTTTTTGGTAAAAAGATTGTATACCTCTTCGAATTCAGTCATGACCAAATAAAGCACATTTCGCATTGTATGATACTGAAAGAAAATAAAAGAATAAGTAATATAAAGACAATATAAATATATTTTTTTTCATTTGACAAATATACAGTAAGCAAGATTCTATACGATTGAAAAAAATTGTTGTCAGTAAGGAGTAAAAGGACCACACAACAATAACAGTGTGGGCCCCATATTAACTGGCACAATAATTGAGAATTCTAATGAGTAAAATTATAGGCGTTTGAAGATGATGAAAAGATAATTCATACTAAAAACATAAAAATGACAAACTTATTTTGGTGGTTGAAACAAGTTTCAAAAAAATTATGGATAATAGCAACGTACTTTACTCTAATTACTTATACGGACAATGTACTTTATTTTTTGCCCATAATAGCAATTTACTTTCAGATTATATATTTACTATTATTTGTAAAATAATTTAATAAATATATGTGCTTTGCTATTATGGATAAAGAAATGTAATTAGATTGATATTATAGGTAAAAGATAAAGTACAATGTGTATATTGGTAAAAAAAGGTAAAGTATGTTGCTATTTTTTCATTATTTCGGTGTATAATTTGGTCTAATATAAGTTTTATTATAAATAAATTAGTTTCACCTTAAGAACACTTGTACAAAGTGCATCAAGAGCGGTAGTAGACCAAGATTTTCCCAATGAATTTTTTGCAATAAATCTTGATGCCCAAATTGGTAGCAATCCAAATAATGCAACAATACCACTGATTATGGTAGATGTAATTTGTGACCTGTTACTAAAATGTTTTAATCATTTATTCAAATAAAAAGCGTATAAAAAAATCAAGATTATTAAATGAAAACTTAAAAGCAAATAAGAACGGAATGGAGATTTGCTAACGGAATGTGATTTTTTTTTTCATTCATTGATGCAGTGAAATGATGTATTATAATTATTAATTACTTTTATTTATGTGAACTTCAATAACAGTACTATTTTTTTAATTTTTAAAATTTTAATTAAATTACTTTTTTTTCCTAGAAATTTTTTTGAGGGTTAATGTCAAAAATTGGTAACGAACTATTTTTCTTCTTTCAGAAAAGACCTTTTTTTTTTAATAAAACTATTATGAGAAGTTAAGCAACTGAACTTTCTGTTCACAATATACTTCTTAAAAAATGAAATAAATTGGTAACGAAGTATTTTTTTTTTCTTTCACAAAAGACCATTGTTATAACTACTTATTTTAATGGATTTAATTATACTTTGTGAACAAAAACAAATAGTTCGTTACCCAATTATGACATGAACCCTTCTTTTTTTTTTATAATTCTATTATAAGATTTCTTTCACGATATTTAACTTGATTTGATTGTTTATTTTTGGAACAATATTTTCAAGTGATAAATAAACTGTTTTTTGACTATTTGAAATACATATAGTATATATTTCAAACGACCCTGAAATATGTTTATATGCAATTTATTTAGCGATATATCTTATTTGGATATAGTTTATTTTTAAAAATAACATTATTCTGTTTATTTGTCAGTATAATTTCATTAATTGTTTTTACTATATGTAACAGAACATGTTTAAATGACTCATTCCATTCCTTCAAGCCAAACAAACATGATCTTACTCTTTCCATTCGTTTGTGATTCCATTCCATTGTACCAAACAGACCATTAATATTATATTATTTAAAAAAGAATGAAAGAATCATCTCTATAATTTTTTAACACAATATTTACCTTGAAATTTTCTTTATAATGGCCTGTTGTTGTGACTTTGTGTCCACTGCCAAAAATGGATAAAGCGCAACAAAATACGCAACCTGTTGTATTAAACCAAAATATTATTCTAAATATCTCTTTTTCGAAAATAAATAAATATATAAAGAAAGTACGTTGCTATTTCTTGTAATCACCTTTTCAGGAATTCTTTTATTTACTTCCAACGACATATACGCCCCAATTGAGTGGCCCACCTGTAGAAAGATTAAAAAAAATTAAGTTTTTGCCATAAGTAGGAAAATTTATATTTTTATTTTATAGTACTCAAAACTATTTTAAAGAACAAAACTTTAATACAAGAAGCAATAAAACACACCACTATAAGAGGGACTTCAAGAGCTTGCAGTTCTTGTTGGATGAAATTAATCTGGAGGAATAAAGAAACGAGTTTAGAATTTTCAAAACTGTAAAAAAATTATAAGAATAATAAAGGGAATATTGTTTTTATATCAAAAGTGGCAAAAAATTTCTAATCTTTATAGTTTTTCTTGCTATAAAGAAGACTTCTTGAATATAAGTAGACTAAAAGTTTGTTGCTATTTAAGTTAAAGACTGAGAAAAATTACCTTATGATCAATTTGTTCATTTAATCCAAACAATTTTCCATGCTCCCAATCCTAACAAAATACAAATAAAATTCACACAATCGCATATAAGAAGTTATTAATTTAATCGGATGCCATGTAAAAGAAAAATCCTCAAAATGAAGAATAAGGTAAAGAATGTGAATTTATTCAAGATTTCTAAACCATAATAGATTGTTGACTCTTTTGTATCTGCATGTTATGTCACTTTTTTGTCTTAATTTGATCAAATAATTCATCACAAAACACAAGTGGCAAAATGTGCATAACCAACAAACTCTAGAAATTGGAAAAAATGCACACAAATTGGATAAATTTAGAGCTAAAAAGATATAAATCTATAAAGGGTACCTTTTCTGAGTGTGATATATACCCAATTCCTGATCATAAAACACGAAATACACAACGAGTCATAATCACAAAACTTGATCTTTAACTTTTTTTTAAAAATGAAGTTAAAGCATTATAGAGGCAGTCAGTTGTGACCTGTTATAGAGGCAGTCTCTCCCATTTGCTCATAAAGTGATTCCAGAAAATCAGTGTAAAATGAAACGACTCCTAAAAAAACAACTTATCAATACCCAAATTGAGTAATCAGATTTCAAACTAAAATACCAAGAAGGAAAATCGATAGGAGGTTCGTATCAGATTTGAAACCAGCATTGTTTTATGGAAGTTATCGTTATAAATTCCGAATATTGCATTACCTGGATTTCCAGGAATAAATAGAACATGGAATTTGGGATTTCTGGCATGAATCTCCACTAATTCCGTCTTCCTACTGTCCTGCCCAAATCACGATGAAATCTGAAACTAATCAAAAAACCCCATCACAGATAACAAATGTATGTATGAATATAGAGCGAAGAAGAGAAGTGAAATTAATTACCCAGACACATTGCATAATCTGAAATTAGCAATGGAATTCGATTTCTGCGAAACCAGTTGTGATTTCTCGTGACCCATTTGAAAAACCCTAGTGGTGATAGATGCAATTGGAGCACTGTAACGGCTGAATGGAAACTAAATTAGGGAAAACATAGAGTGTTTGTTGATCACACTCTTGGTAAGTGATAGAACGCCGACGGGATCGGGTTTTGCAAATTACAGATGAATCTAGATCGATAAATTAGTTTTGGTTAAATCAGGAAGCACCTGTAACGAATTTGTGGAGGGAAAGATAGAATTCGAACAGATGATGATGATAGCGTAAGCCAGGAAAGATGGATGAGCATGGCGCTAGTAAGACAACTCCGGCGGAAACACCGAAGTTCTCCTCAAACACAGAGTGCTTATCTCACTTGTACTTTAAGGTACAACTTCAATAGCTATTTTGCTTTGTCATTTTTGCTACAGTTATTTATTTATTTATTTTTGAGAAAATAACTAAAATAGCCTAATCTTATAAGAGTTTTCTTTAAAACAGCCAAAATTTAAGGACATACCTCAAAATAGCCAAGGAAAACACAGTTGGCAGCCATGAGCTGCGTTTTGCTCTCTTGGGCTGCGTTTTCCTCTTAACGGGCTCAATGGGCTGCGTTTTCCTCTAGACGGGCTGCGTTTTCGTTGGCTACCGGCCCATCAGCCCAGATATATAAATCGGGGAAAAAACGTCAAATTTTTCAATCCCGTAACACTTTCCGACATCATAAATTTTTGTTAATCATGTTTGTGAACACATCTACTGATACACTTCACGTTAAAAAAAATTTCAACTCAATCCGATTTCGTATGAACAAATGACGAGTGTTCAAAGTTGGACAAAAATTTAAACTAAACCCATGAACCACCAAGAACCTCAAGAACACAATGAGGAAAACGCAGCTGGGAGGGAGGAAAACGCAAAAACTCAAAAACTCAAGGAGGAAAACGCAGCTGGGAGGGAGGAAAACGCAGGTGGATGGAGGAAAACGCAGTTGGTGCTTGGGAGGGAGGAAAACGCAGTTGGTGAGAGGAAAACGCAGCCCATGGCTGCCAACTGTGTTTTCCTTGGCTATTTTGAGGTATACCCCTAAATTTTGGTTGTTTTGAGAAAAATCTTTATGAGATTAGGCTATTTTAGTCATTTTCTCTTTATTTTTTCATTAAGGGTTGGTTGATTTGTTTATTACCGAGTTTAATATGTTGTTATGTCTGATTCAGTTCGATTTACACTGTTTGATAATTCCAAATTTTACTTCTGATTCGATCTTAAATCCTTAAATTTACATTTACCTAATCAGCTTCAAAATAAGTCTGACTGAGTCAGATACCAATACTGACTTGGTCAGATATTGATTCAGTCAACTTTTATTCGATCATTAAGTATCAATGAGCCTCTAAGTTCTTTCATATTAGTTGAAACGGTTGTTCTTTTAAGATGTAATGATTTGGTTGATGTATTTTAAGATTATAAAACATGTTTTTAAGTTCAAATTGGTGAGAATTGAGACTTTGTTTTAGAAGTCTCAATTTTTAATAATATATTCGCAATCAATATCTTTAAAATTATGTTTACTGGTTTAAAAGTTTTGACTTTTTTTTTACTCAATCTACTCCTTAAAGACTATTTACAAAGTTAGAAGCATAACATTTTTTAAATTCGTAAACACCTTGTATGATTTATGTGGAATAGCATGAATGCATGTTCAAAAGTGGTAAAGAGTTATTGCTAAATTATTTTAAAAATACATGCAATTAAACAATTCATAAAGAGTTATGTTTTTAAAATGTTTTTAAACAATTCTCTATATTGTGAAAAATAAGTAGTTTGCTAAAGTTGCAACTCATGTTTTTCCCATGTTTGGTTCATAAATTATATGCAAACACTTTTTTTCCTTCATCACATATGAAATCGTTAATTTTATGCTGGTAATGGCTAGCTTTATGTCAAAATAAGTATTTTTTCTAGTGCGGGTAAGATTGGGTTAAGAATAATATTTTTCTATAAATAACTATTGCATCAAATATGATTGCAACATGTATTATTATAATAGATTTTTTGAAGGTGTAATATTATATGTATCACATATATACATTAGAAAACTTTCAACTCGTTTGAATAGTTCGACTAGTTGATTCAATTTCTCATTTAGTTTGCTCATTATAGGCAAAAATAAGTAAATTGACACATTTATAACCAACTTAGTTGAGATTGTCATATCCAATTATGAAAATTACTTAATCGACGGAAAAAAGTGTCATATAGGTTAAAAGATTAACCATGACATGACATTTTTTCAATTCTTTTTTGTAATATCGTCGAAACTTATTAAAAATTTATATTTTAATTTAGATCTGATCCATTTGTATGATTTTAAGGTGACAAGAAAACTAGTTTATTTATCCAAATTAACGATTTCATATAAAAGAAATCAATTAGTCAAATCAATAAGGGTTTATATATTAAAAAACTAATATAATTAAAACCCATTTTGATTTGATAGGTGTCTAGTGGGGTTACGAAATGTAATGGAGGAGTATTTATAGCACAATCCTTTTTCGTTTCTATAACATCTTCTTCATATTTGTCTATTTTTGTATATTTGTATCATTTTAAATAGAAAAAAATTCAGCAAAATCTTTATGTAGATAAAGTTTTGATTTTATTTTTATGGAAAGATAATAACAAAAACGCAAATTATTGTTTACAGGAAATGACAAGAAACTGGCAATTATTTACGTATTTAGAATTTTAGTTAGTAATTTTGGTTTTAACATGTCATTATCCGAAAAATCTCTATCTTTTGGACATATTAACAATAAAGTCATGTTATTTTTTGAATAAAAAATGACAGTAATTGTAACGTAATACAATCTTGCAGTATTCTTTTTGTCTGACAATTGATATTATGTTACTGTAATGTTATTCTATTCTCTTTGTCCGAAAAAGGTTTTGTCATAATATAAGATTAAAACCTTGATCAGAAAATGACAAAAAAATAATTATATTCATATATTCAGACACGGATTATCCTCTATCACACATGAAAATATATAAGACTGTAGTAAAATAACATCATTCATCAGACATAGAGTATATAGTAATATTATAGTAACATAATTCTTTTGTTAGAAAAAGAAAATGCAATCGACTATAGTAAGACAATATCATCTGTTTAGATATAGAGAATACATATTACATTAAGATAATATCATCAGTCAATAGATAGAATAAGTATCATTATAATACGATGATACATTTTTTCAGACAAAGAGAATACCACAACTTTACTATTCTCTCTCTATTTCTCCACTCTAAGATCTCATCTCTATATGGGCATGATTGGCAAAAATAGCTGGTAGCTGGTAGCGAGTAACCGGTAGCTGCGATTTTTAGTTTGTATATAAATGTTCGGTAAAAGTAGTTGTAAGCTTTTAAAATATATAAAATTACATAAAAGGACATCTGCGTAATTACTGGTTAGTTTTAAGGGTATTCTAGTAATTAATGATATAATTGGTAGAACTTTTTGTTAAATGCTACTTCAACTAGCTTTTAAAGTAGTAGTGTTTAGTTTAAAATAAAAGCTTCAAGCTCGCGTCGTCGAACGAAGCTTTTGGTTTTTATTAGAGCTATTTCTGCTATAACCTCTCAAAAACTCCCAAAAACTCCATGTCAAACACGTCTTACGTCCCTCTATCTTAGTTTTACTCTCTCTCTCTCTCATACAATTACTTTGTATATTTCCTCTATTATTACCTTCTGCCACCAAGAAATAAATATTATGTGCTTTTTTTAACTTTACACCAAAAAAATCCTCTTACCTTTTCAATCAAAGCTTCTTAAAATGTCATTACTAAATGGAAACATGCATATTTTTCTCTTTATCTCTCTACCTTCTCGGCACATACACGTACTATAAAACAAACTCTTATCTCTTTCCCTTTTCACACATCTTTCATTCTTTCTTTTCTTTTTATCATAGTTTTTCTTTTCTCTCCGAGAACTCAAAATCATAGAGTCAAAGCATCAAAATATTCATGTAAATCAAAGATTCGATCAAAACAGACTCAAACATAGTTTAAAGTTCAGTTTCAAATAAGATTCAAGATTTATCAAGATAGACTCAAGAATAATATTACAGTTCGAGCATCCATCCACCTGTTGCTCAAACTGAGGGGGGTGTATTAGATAATATTTATCATATTATTTGGATTAGGATGATTTCCATATTATCTTTGATATATTCCTTATTCTAGTATTAGAGTTATAGAATGATTCCAAAATGAACTCTATAAATGCATGTATGTTTAATGAGAAGGCAATATTCAATTTATCTCTCCATTTTACAATATCACCTCTTAGACGAAAAGAATGCAATAATATTATAGTAAGATAAAACAAATTGTCATTTTCGGTTAAAAAGGACATAACTTTATCGTTAATGCATCTAGAATATAATGACTTTTATAAAAATTATCTGCTAAAATCAAATATTATCAGCAAAAATATCAAATATGGAAACGATTGCCGGTTTCTTGTCCTTTTCTATAAACAATAGTCGGTATTTTACATTTTTTGTTCAAAAAATAAAATAATATGGTTAGTGACCCTAGAATGTAGGAATTTTGTTAAAAATTTCCCTTTAAGAAACATCACATTATCACACTTTACAATGAAAATATCAAATGCAGGTATATATTTTAACGAAGTATCTAATATAACAATAGTGTTTTTGTTACAAGTTTTAAAATAATAATACCTCTTATGACAAAAATATCACTTGATTTTAATTTTCTAAAACGTGATTTAAGAAAAATATGTTGAATTGTCAAACAACTTCTAAAAAAATAGAGATTTGTCCTCATAAAAGTCTAATATGGTTTATTATGTTAACTTTTAAAATATATTTACCATTCGAAGTAATGAACGGTAATTCTAATGAAAACATCAAAACAGAAAGATATATCGATACGGATATTTAATTTAATAAAAAGAAACTTTTAGTATATTTATTTATTGCAAAATAAAAATCAAGGGCCTAACAAAAAAGGTTAACATCATTGGTCAATGAATAATATAGTGCTAAAACTCATAGTCTTTATAGATATAGATATTATTTGTAGAGTATAAACTGGATATATTTTGGTATATTTATTTTTTCAAATACATTATCATTCATCAATAAATACATGTTGAAATAAAACTTTGTAATTATAAATAATATCTATATCTATAAAAAAAAACTATGAGTTTTAGCACTATATTATTCATTGACTTATAAAAAAAATTATGTTTTATTTTTTTCAAAAAATAAAACACTAAAAATAAAAAATAAAATTATTCATATTATATTTATATATATATATATATATATATATATATATATATATATATATATATATATATATATATATATATATATATATATATATATATTACTGAATGGTTATTCTATTTTCCGTATTCAGTTTTTTTTAAATGTGTATAAATATATTAATATGTATAAATAGTTACACAAAAATAAATATTTATGTCGATATAAAAATATCATAAAGATCATTTTCACAGGAACAATGGTTCTTACCCCGCACAATGCGGTAGGAACCCTAGAAACGATCGAAGGAGGAAGTTTAACTGTAAAAAATTAAATGAAAGTAGAATGATATAGTACATAAAAAATGGAACTAAATTGCTATTTTTTGCATTTATCCCAAATTCTAAAAGCTACTAAACAACTCTTTATAGACATATTTCCTTTTTTTCATTTAATCTATCACTTTTACATTTTGTCCTCGAGTTAACTTGTGGATGATAGCAAAAGATGTTCAACTATAAATTGTTATCAGCCATAATTTTTTGTCTTAATCGTCTATTTTCCATTTGTATAACAGATGTTGTTGTCCTACTTTCCAAAACATGAATATTTAACAAACCCATGAACATGTTTGAAGTAGGTGTATGAATGTTATATCTATTGAAGAATATGTTAGACTTTTCGTGGGTACTTTGACCTGTTGATGATTACTTTCAAGAATGAATTATTCTTTAGATCTAACAACTTTTTAGGCCAACATCATGACATCGTCGCAGTCGTCGGTGTGTTCAAAAATACTAGATTTAATACCTTACAGCACACTAGCTAGTGGAAGTAAGTGTCGAATCGTGGAGTCAGTGGTTGAAATATGTGTCAAGAATAACCGATCTATAGTGTCACTCTATAGATGGTGCTTATCTATACACGCGACAAAATCCAAATAACCAGAAAATACCGAAAACATAAACTTGCAACTATCGAACTATTCGAATCCAAATCTCAATCAAACAACCCAATACGTTCTGATTACGAGATATAACTCAGAAAATCAGAAACATTAACCACGAACAATCGAGCAAACGATAATAATTATGAAACCGAAAATTGAAACCGAACACAAAACATAACCAAATGATTGCATTAAAAGTAAAACCACACCGAAGCCGAATGTTTCTGACTTCGGGTCGAGAATCCAGATCTACGCAGTTAACGAGATTCTACAAACCAGAATCGTTGAACTCGCACAATAACAAATACCGAAAAAGAAGAAATTAAACTAAAACTAGCTAACTACCAACTATCGATCAATGAACTACGAAAATATGAGTCGTAGAAGCCTGAGTTCCACTCAAATGTCGGGTCTTCGCTCCCGAATCACGAACTGGAGGCCTCTATTTATAGTTGAGAATTTTGCCTGAACGCGGCGCGTGGAAGGCTTATCCGCGGCGCGTCTTATCCATAAGCCTCGATTCTTCGCATTTTGAATTTCAAACTTTGATCCGATACACAGCTACGCGCGCCGCGCGTGTCTTCCAGACTCGCAACGCGCGTGTTCCTTCGACTGGAAGTAGACTTCATCCAAACTTTTGTCATTTTATACACTTTTCACCCTGTATTTCATAGAATAAATATTAGACACAAAACGTGAGTAATATAGCAGTTTAAGATATATATTTACTCAAAACGGGGCTCAACGACGACTAAAATACTTGTTATTATTAGGCGTCGTCACATCACTACATATAACTCTATTTACAAAAAGTGAAAACAAATCGATGTTGATAATAAATTTTATATGATTTACCTTGTATTGATCTAAAATTTGAAAATTTAGGAAGTTAGAACAAATCGAAAATTTTTATATAATTATTTCAATAGCGATAACTGTAATCGTGCAAAATAAAACATACCCGTCCCATTATTTAATTTGTTTTGTCCTTCAAAATATCCCAAAGGAAACCATCTCTCGCTACACAAAGGTTAATAAAAATTAGAAAAGAAAATGCTTTGGAAAGGTTACCACCATATGATGTTATGATAGAACACCTATTCAGTTCATAGCTTGAACGCTTTTGTCGGATTCCATTTCAAAGCCACCATATGAAGTTATCAAATTAAACTTGTGGTAAATCAATTCAAGACTTGTGAAAAGAGTTTCAGTTTGTTTTCTAAACCAAAATTTTCATGATACTAAACATTAGTTGAATCTAACTTGCATTAACCAGTAAACTCCACTACAGAGTACTTATGGATCATCAATCTATAACTCAAAATCAAAATTCACTCTAAAATAGCAATTCTTGTACCGAAGCTAAGAAACTTATTTGTAAAAATTCAATTTGAAACATACTCAAATTAGAAATAAAAAATAAAAATGAGAATAATATCTTTAAGGAGGCATGTGTTGCAATACTTGAGGGGACATGACTTACTCTTTGCCTTGTTCTTACATGTTAGAGATATAGCATGTCACATTTGGAAAAAATAAATAATGGTTAATCATTCTTCACATGTGTTCTGATTTTAGATATAAAAAAATGTGTAGCCACATACAACATCTTCTCCATAAAAAACATGATGATCATTAGAAATTGTTGCTTTGATTTTTGTAACAACATCAGGTTTATCAATTCCCAAAAGAACATTAACAAAAGTTTACTAATCAATTACCATATTAATGGAGGTATTTAGTACAACAAATCATTGATGGTTTACCATATTCATTAAACATCAGTTCTACAACCTGGTTTCCCCTACCTACTGCAAGAACACTGGTCTAGACACATGAAAAATGGTCAAGTTTTTTATTAATAGAAAGAATTTGCAGGTTTTTAAGAAATGGTGTTCATTTGTGACTGGCATGAAGTGGGTTGATAACAGCACAAAATTGGCTCAATTGAAACATATAACGTCCCAAAATCCAGAGTGAAAATATTTGTTTAAACATCGTCATCGACTTTCGTTAGCAAACATCATTATCGACTTTCGTCGGCAACCGTTGTCATCGACTTTCGTCGGCAAACACGTAAGGCACATACAAAACACATTACTACACACAGTAATAAAGGTTACTTACGCATGTAACTTCACCTATAGTATAGTGAGAAGACTCACCTGATCCGCAACCTCAACCTAGACAGCACTCAACGCAAGTGCCCTCAGATCCCGACAATACGAGTTTCCTAACAAGGATAAACTTCACTTAGGACTTCATAAACCCCAAACAGGATAAACTTCTAAGACCGGTACCTGAAATCCTCAAGTTTGACCAAAAGCCAAACTGGTCAAAAAGTCAACAATCAAAGTCAAAGTCAACGGTCAACAGCCAGTTAGCGCCGCTATCTCCCCAAGATAGCGTCGCTAACTAAGAACAATCCCAAAACTACATTAAGCTTTTAATTCATTCAACCAAGGTGTCAAGTCCTTCCAGAACTTATCCAAAATGACCGTTGACCCATAAAGTTTCCACCTTTATGATCAAACGTGCCTAAAACTCAAAACCTAAGTCCAAAAGCTCATAAGCTAACCAAACAACCATACAAACAACCCAAGAGAGCTTGGCTCACTCTCTAAACTGACTTAATGGCTCAAGAAATATTACAAGAAGCATAAAGGTCAGAACTTTCCTAACAAGTTCCAATGACCAAGCCAAAAAGAAACCAAATATCTATTTCTACCATCACAAGCACCAAATCATTCTTATAAACATAAAAAGGAACAATCTTTATACTCATAGAGGTCCGGAAAATGCAGATATTTGAAGATTCAACCAAGGGAAACAACTTCTAGCTTCACCATAAATCTTCTAACACCATTAAAGCTTTAAAAGTCCATCAAAAGACACCAAAATCATCAAAAACCCTTCCAAGAAAGCTAGAGAGTGAAAAGTGACGAGAAGACATACGACGCCATCCAATGCACTTAGCGACACTAACGCTAAGCCATAGCATCGGTAACCCCTTTTTTCCAAAATTGATTTCTTTTATTTCTCTTATCAAATAACTTGGCAATTCGGGATTAAGGTCTTACAATACATACCCAAACTGGATATACTATAGAAAAAGAAATGAAAAACATATAACAAATACATTATTCGTAAGCAATGGTTTTCTAAGGCTAAAGTTAATATCAAAACAAAAGGATATGAAAAAAACATACTTAAAAGTGGCACCTTGGGACTTGTTTGGTGTAAGTTTCCATACTCATGCCTTCTCACAAGAAAAGAAAAAGGTTAGATAACTTCTAGCGAAAGACATGAATTTTCAATTGGAATTCCTGGAATGGGGGAGGGGTCATGAATTCGTTAGATTGGTTTGATCGAATCTCTTTCAACTCCTGTCAAATCCTTTCCACCGATGGATCTTTCTCATGATACTTATGAGGAGAAAAAAATAAATTATTCAATGGCATAACCCAATTAATCCAATACGAAATCATGTAAACTAAAATGTGATTGCAATTACATACCTAACTAGTAGAGTTGTATCTAACATCTACGGAACCATGATGAGATAGGTATTGCTACTAAGGTTGCCAATTGAATCAGATGGTGGTGGGGCATTATTGGTTGTTAGGATCTAAACACTTCAAACATCATAGACGGTTTTGAGATAACCACAAACCCAACAATTATCTTCTTTCTCTAACATTTACCCCACACCCAAAGTCCTAAAGTAAATAATACAAAATGATTTCAAAATAAGGAATCGTGATCAAACATATTTTAGTAAGCATCAAAGAAAAAGAGACAAAGGAGATATTTCAATACGAAGATAAAGATGAAGATAGGAAGGAAGAGGTTTCAATGATATAGGGAGTGTATATAAAGATAAAGGAGGAAGAAGGAGAGTTATCGCGGGATAGAGAAAATGTGGTGGAACAGGGTTGGGGTGGAAGGATGAAAAGAACACGTAAGGATAAAGTTGCAGTAAACACATATAAAGAAAAATCACCAACCTCTGGGCAGATAAGGTTGACGTTTAAAAAAAATAAGGTGGCATGAATTGAACCTCACACCTTCATCTTATATGAAAGACACGACAACTCTAAACCGATAGGACATCAGTAACTATTGTTTCAAAAATGTGATAACTTCTCTTATAAACATTTATCAAGACGTTATTATTCACCACTTAATAATTGTTAGGTATATATAATGTCAAAGTCCCAAATGCAAGTAATTGTGTTATGACACACTTTTAAGGTCAAATCATGTCTTCAATGATGAATTGTGATGGTAGTAACGTAAAAAAGTAAATTATTTAGTTTCAGGTTATATTTTATGTGGTGGAATTTTGACTAATAAGCACAGAAAAAGTATTTTTTTACTAATTAAGTTATGAGTTATCACACTCATCTATAATGTTACATTAACTTTTTTTTCTTTTTTTTTCATTCCTTCTCTTCCATCCGTTAACATAAAATATGGTCATCTCTCTCATCCTTCCCATTCTTAGCCATATTTGAAAATAAAATAATTTAAATAAATAAATTTTATTTAAAAATATATAAATAATTCACAAAATATCAAATTAGAAATTTAAATAACATTTCATTAGATAAAAATACAATACTTTATAATAAAAAACATTATTAAAAAAACTACTAGTCATCCAAGGTTGCACATATAGACTTCTGAAATATATTCCACATGATCTGATTGTAGATTATAGTGAGTTTCTCTAGAAATTGTTGGATAACCTCCTCGTATAGTTGCTCATCGTTTGGACGATCGATTTCATGAACAAGACATTGTTGCACATTCGTATTATAAGATCATATTGTGAATTATGATGAAAACGTACATTATATTTTTAAGTATGTTACGCATTGGTTTTCCTAGGTATGTAATAATACTCTAACGAGCTTTTAGGATGCCAAAAGCTTGCTCCACATCTTTTCATGCAGCTTATTGTGTTAGTTGAACCTTATATGTTTTTCTTCAGTTGACTGCAAATTTTTTTCACAAAAGTAGCCCAATTTGGGTATATCTCATTGGCTAGATAATACCCATGTGTATATTTTACTTTGTTAACTTGAAATGGACTTTGAGATGCCTTACCATGTATTTTGTTGTTGAATAATGACGATTGGTAAAGAACGTTGAGGTCATCATGTCAAACCCATAAAGGACCATGATCACCTCTTGTGTATTAATATTTTCATGAGTTTGGATAATTCCTCCAAGCTCAACGTGTACAATTAGTGATACCTAACATTCCAGGAAATCCATATTTTTCTTCGGTGTAGAGCATACAAAAGTTATATGTCGATATTAGTCAATTTACGCACATATTCATCTTCGTATAACTTAATAATATTTTCACAAAAGAAGGTTAAAGTATAACATGAAGTTCTTTCAGACATATTTGAATACTCATCTAAGGCGTAATAACTATATCATGTGCTACTTATCGAATTGCAGATGTGCACTTCAATATGAACTAAAATTTCTTTTGAATCTAGCATCCCAATATAAAGTTGTTCCTGTCATCAACTATTCGTATAATTACTTCTCCTGGCATTCAAAATTGTCTTCTAAAAGTGGTGTCGCCAAATAAAGGATGGTCAGCGAAGTAATCTCATACCCGCATAGCATCCTTTTGTGTGTGATCTCTATTTACATAAGTTCTTCTACTTATTGAGTCTTCGAGATTTATAGTTTTTTGAATAATAAATAATACAACTTGATGTGCGACATACACAATTTTTGTGTTATTATTCGATGACAATATAACGTTTGAAGTAGATGAAGAAGACAACATGGTACTTTCACGCGCATATTTGCTACGTAAAAACTGAGAACTTGATGATGATGATGATGATGATGCATCCATATTTTTTTAAACAAGTGTATCCGTTCCCTTATCTGATCCATATTTGATCTGTATGAAAAGAAATCTCTACTAGTCGTTGCCAAACAATCATATAATAATAATAATAATAATAATAATAATAATAATAATAATAATAATAATGACTAATAACATAAAAACCACTGTAGTTTGACAAAAATCTATTTTAAGCATTATATTTTTTGTGCATAAAAACCACTCATAATTTCAAAAAGAATTCATAAAAATCACTTGTATTTTCAAAAAGATCAATTGCGACCATTATAACAAATAAAAGTAGTGATTCTATGCCGCCAACTCGGAACACTCTTTACTCCCGTCACATTCAAAATTTAGTGGATTCAAATTGGATACTCGAGTACTCACAACGTAGCCGAAGAGATACACTTACGAAGACAAAATTTACATGTAGACGACTTTATGTATAGTTTTCATTGCAATGAAATTCTAATATTTGTTTCAAATGTCGATATAGAGTTTTTCACATAATCTTTCGATGAAAATAATCTTTAGAATTTATAAAACAAAACGAATAGTGGTCATTATAAAATGTTTTGAAAATATGAGTGGTCTTATGGAACAGAAAAAAAAAATATAATTGTTAAACCAGAATTTTGACCAAACTATTTTTATGGTACTAACCCTAATAATAATAATAATAATAATAATAATAATAATAATAATAATAATAATAATAATAGTAGTTTCGGACATGAGTACGCTCTCTTCACATATCACATAGTCTACCCTTAAATCATGATGATAATATGATATATTCAATTTAAATATGATTTATTGAAAAGTCCAACGTCGTCTTAGTCCATCGTATTTAAGTTTCACAAAATCATACCTAGTTTTTTATTTACAACGGAATAAAAATCCACTTAAAATACATTCTCTCACGTGGCAAAGTTGGTTTAACGTTCACCCAACCCACCCACCCTTCACTGTTACGTTTATATAATTATATACGAAATTTAATATTTGACTATATATAGACTTCATCAAATAATCATATGGATTACCGAATATTAAACATGTTTAATAAAATAAATTAACGTGTAATATGTATCTTTATGAAGTAATAACTTTGGGGCCACCTCTTATTTAATATTTGACTATATATAGACTTCATCAAATAATCAATTGAATTTTTTAATATTTTAAACATTTTGAGGATCTTGTTGCTTGATTTTTCAATTTTATGTCTACGTATCACAAACCTCAATCTGAGATTTGGCGTTTTTAAACTTAGACTTAAAAATAAAAGGCAATGTTCATGGAGAGTATTGAGTGCGGGAGATATTCAAAGAATTTCAAAAGTGGTGTATCCTATCCTAATAAATAAGTAACTCAATGCCACATATCATCACCATATTCATTTTGCCACATGTCATTTTCTCATAATTTTAAATTTCTTAAAAAAAACTAATTGGTTTGAAACGTTTCTAACTCATTAATGATCGGTTTAATTATCATTCAATTTCAAAATTAATTGTTATCATTCAATTTCAAAAGTAATTGTTTTTTAATATCATATTATTTTTTAATGTGTAAAATAATTTGGGAGACAATAAAGAGACAATTGACGTCATAATATTTTGAAGAACGATTCTAATCATAATAGTGAATTTGATTTTAGTATCGATGACATTCTCATAATCAATTATATTTATCAAAATACAAACTCGTAATAGTAAAATTCAAAGGCAAAATGTCACGATACACAAACAAAATTCTTATGTAAAATTATTAATGTTTAGATATTTTTAATTAATAATTTTTTTGTATCATCCCGTGTAATACACGGGTTTTACAACTAGTTATGGTTATATAATAATAATCTAAAAAGGGCAAAAATTGTAAAAAAAAAAATCACTATGTTTATATAAAAAATTGATTTTGACACTGTATTTATTTTTTTGTAATTAAGTCACCAAGTTTTCCAAATTGTTGTAATTTTGACCATTTGACTGATCGTTCCGGTTGTCAACTGATGTGGTATGGTGATGTGTTAGTATTTGATGGCGTGGTACTAACGTTGCATGATGATATTTTCTATTTTAACTAAAAATTTCTTTTATTTTTACGTATTTGACTATTAAGATAGATAATGACTCAATTAACAAATTCGCTCATATATAAACCATAATTACCACTTCTACTAAATATATATTTTATACTTTTAATATAATTATTAGTGGATAATATATACAATCACCATATATTATCTTACTTTAAATCAAATGCATGTTTTGAATTTCTTTCTGTAATTATCAGTATATAGCATATACAATCACCGTATAACATCTTACTTTCAAAATATTGTATTTGTATCATTCAAAAACTAAATAAAATACTCTATCCCTCCCTTATTGTTGGAATAATGTCCAAGGTCATCAACTTGTGGTAATACTTCTGATAAAAGGCAGAGTCCTTTTGGGTTGCCCTCAGAACCAAGAAAAACATTCAGAATCAAAATAAAGGAAATGATGATTAGTTTATTAATTTATTGGAAAATAAATTAATTAGAAACTAGATCAATAATTTAGTTGATAAATTAATCTAGAATTAATTTGGAATCAATTAAAAAGACTAGATTGTAATTGATTAAAAGATATAATTAAAGGAAACAAGTCCAGGGGGTGCGGCTGCCAAAAGGCTCCTAAGTTTGAAACCCTAGGAGCCCATGCACTATAAATAAATGCCTTGGGGGTAACACCCCGAGGCATCCCAAGCCTCAAAGAGTGCCGCCAACTCCCTCCCCTCATTCCCTTCTGTGAAATCTCTTCCCTCTCTAGAGTTAGAGTTCTTTGCTTCTGATCTGTCTGGTTTTCTGGTGATCACTGGGTATGAGCCACTAGAGGGATTCTACTTTGGATCCTGATCATCTTTGCAATCGTGGCCTTGACTAGAGCACAAAGGAGAAGATTTGTTGAGGTATATCCTGTTTAAGTTTTAAGTTGCAATAATCTGCTATGAACTATATGATTCTGAATAATGTTCATGGAATTTCTGTGATTTGATCTTATATGTCTTCCGCTGCATGTGTTTATGTGTTTATGTGATCAAATCCAAACACGTATAATTGTTGTTTTAATTTTTATTTTTCAAAAAAATTGTGGTCATGTCAGTACCCCATCACTAAATACTGACATGTTGCCATGTCACATCAGCTGGCAGCCGGTTTGACCTATTAAATGGTCAAAACTGCAACAAATTGAAAAACTTGGTGATTTAATTGCCAAATAAATAAACACATGTCAAAATCGAGATTTTGTGTAAACTTAGTGATTTTTTTTGCAATTTACCCATCTAAAAACTAGATAGCGGTTTTAGGCCGTTAATAACAAGTTTCTGAAAAATTATCAAATGATTGGAAAATACTGATCAGACAAGATGTCCCAGGCAGCTTGGCTTTACAACTTGAGGTATCACTATGCAGACCAAGCATGGTTATCCAACAACTTGGGCTGATAGTTCAAGTCGTCATTATATAGCCCCAACAACTTGGGTTGGTTGTCAATGTACAATCCTAACAACGGGACCATTGTTAGGGGTTATGCCCTTGTACTGCAACGGGGAGCAACCTTCTTGACCCCTGCCATTTATCATGTTTGGAATAAAAATTATCGTATACAAGTATGCACTATGCACCACCTAACTTGTATTCAATCAAGTTTGAATCCCATTTAGAACTTGTGTTAATTACAATTATACTAAATGGATAGGGGACATTAAAATCACTAACTTCATCATCCCTAACTTTTAATACAAAGTTGGATTAAAACTTAATGGATTTATGAAAATTGCAAAAGTGAGTAAGAGTAAACCCATTCGAGTGTCTGCTAGGCTATCACTTGAATTAGGTTCGTTTTCGTATCCACGGTCAGGCCACAAATATACATGGAGAAGTCTATTGCCCACTAAATCAACCTGTGTCTGCATGCTTTAAATTGTTTGATGAATATCCATAGAATATAAGCTTTTTATCATCTTTTTCTATAGAACAACAGAAATTCTAGAAAATCTAGCAAGAAGTTAAAATAATAAGCACATGAAAAAGAGGAAAGAGAAACGAAAAGGTTGTGAAACCAATAAACTCAATTAACCTTACACCTGGTGCTTCTCTTAAAAAAACCCAAAAGTACGATTGCAAAACAATAGAATCTATTAATTTTGCTTGGCTTAACCACTCCAAATATCATAAAGTAGTGAATCTTCAAAAGAGCCTAAAACATTGTTATGCAAACATTTTCTATGGGTAGCATTGATCTTCATATGATCCGACCACATAAGTCAATCCTTCATCATGGTAAAATTTGACATATCAATCTGGCACTAACACCCAATTTGACTTCAATATCCTTTGTCATAGGACGCAAAATTAAAATTAATCAACAGTCTTGATATGTACACCATAAATCAGACACAAAATTGAATCTACATCAATTCCTTTTTTATCTAAATTTACTCTCGTAGGCACTTTGTTCAACCAATATTTCTAAGACAACACATAAAACTTGATATGAACAAAATTATTCCGTCTAGTTGGACTATCTCCTATCTCAGGACTCAGGAGTGCCATTATTTATAGCCTTTCTAGTCATGGATACCGAATAACATCTTGTAGGGGTCAAAATCACACAACCATCCTTTTGATTCGATAAAATGAGCAACTAAAGAAGGTCATTTAAGACGGGTCATTGTCCAAACTCACACCCCCCCCCCCCCCCCCCCCCCCCCCCAAAAAAAGACTTTGACAGGAAGAAAACAAAATATTAGATGGAACTAACTTGGATAAAAGATATATGGATATTGATTCCTTTCTTTGTCCAACTTAAGATGCTCAATGTGAGACGATTAACCATTTTTTGTTCCTCTAACCTATGATTACATCCATCTGAAAGTAAATAGTGTTCATGTATACTAGTTTGGCCAGAAACATTGAAAATAGCCTTTCGAACTCCAAAAACACAGCTCAAGCGTTTATAAAATAGCATTTTTTAGATCCCTTGAAATATAAAGTAGCATTCGGCCTCCGAAATCTGAATAAGAATTCCGAACCACAAAAATATCATTACCAAACTCTAAAAACTTACTGAAGCAGGAGTATATTCTGATATATGGCAGAAACGATGTCATTTCATTGAAAAACATCTCCGAGACACGACTAAAATGAATAAAGAACGAACTTATATATTTGTGAAATACGAAATGACGATATTTCGAACAGAAAAGTTATTTCGACAAATGCCAAAAAATAGATCAAATACTTATATTCTAGAATAATATATGGTATTTTGTGATCATCTCAAATAAAAACCACTATCGTTGGTTGAAAATGTATGCATTAATTCATCTTAATCACCGTAACATCAAAGAAATATCGTAACGAGACCATTTGTATATTATTACTATTTTCAATAAAGTTATAGTGGTGATAGTGATAGACTTTTATTACCTGCCCCTTGAACAATAATTTCTACAAGAAGTTTCAATAATTATTTACCAAATAATATATTTATGATGTAACAAGAAACAGAAGATTTCAGCAATTGTTTATGTAAGGGTAAACACTATGGTTTTGATGTGATGAGAACGGAAAAGTTTTGAGAAATCTATAGTATCAACAACACCCATGTAAATTTTTTTTTTTTTTTTTTTTTTTTTGGTAACCGAGGACCCCACCCGACCCATCCTTTGGATGACCCTGATGAAGCAACCTCGGGGCCCACGCACACCTGGCAGCAGGGTGGTCCGGGTCAATCACCTACGGGGTAGAGAGGTGGCCAGTGGCCATCCCCTGATTGAAACCTAACACTCCCTATGGGGAAAGGGAGGGAGTGAGATTAGAACTTGGAACCTCTTTATGGGGGAAGAGAAAGAGTCTTAAGCCTTATCCACTAGGCCATCAGGGTGATGGTTGTAAATTTTATTTTCTAATGCTCTATACGGGATATATTTACTAAAAGCTATTTTTATATGTATTGAAATATAGCATTATATATATTGCTTTCATCTTGCAAGGAATGAATTTCGAAAGGAAATTCTTACTATAAATATTTAGGAAAATCTTCAAAAAAGATTACTAGTCTTGTAATTCTTTAACGGTCCTTTATTTATTTCTCTCCATTTTATTACATAATATTTAATTCAACTTTTTAGTTTTATATTTTTCACATCCTGTCATCAGTTTAAGATTTCTCAAAGTAAAACAAGCAAGCAAGAAAAACCTTACATTTGTGATTTGTTTTACCCTAAGTAGGTTTTTTTTTTCAAATTTAGCGTATAAATTTTATATAACTCGTTAATTTAACTTGTCTTACCATTTTTTCTGGCTCACGCAGGTTAGAAATTCTTGTTAACGTAGAGATATCATAGATAAAGGTCTTCACGGCTAAGGCTAGAGCACATAATTTCTTTTATGAGAGGCAATACTTATTGAGGGGCTATGTTTTGGAGTTACATACTAGAAAGCATAGGACTACGGCAAAGATTGAAGTATACAGTCAACCTAATTTGTCACTAGAAACAAGGACTTTCAAGTAGGGATGAGCATGGTCCAAAAACCGAATCGAATCGAACCGAACCGAAACCGAATTAGACCGAAACCAAATTAGGATTTTCTATAAAGCGAAGACCGAACCGAATATGTATATTCGGTTCCGGTCGGTTCGGTTATATCGGTTTTCGGTTTGGTTCAGTTTTTCATGATCAAGAGTAGTGTTAGGGGTATGTATGGTCCAGGGACCGGACCGAACCGAACAGAAACTGATTTAGCATTTTTTTAAAAACCGAACGAAAATGTATACTCGGTCCCAGTTCAGTTCGGCTTTGGTTGGTTTTCGGTTTGGTTCGGTTTTTCGATTTTTGGTCGAAAGTAGGGATGAACATTTGGACCTAAAAAACTGAACCAAATCAAAAACCAACCAAAACCAAACTGAACCGGGACCGAGTATACATTTTAGGTTCGTTTTTCGGTTTTTGATAAATGTTAATTCGGTTTCAGTTCGGTTCGGTCCAGTCCCCGGACCATACATACCCCTAACACTACTCTTGATCATGAAAAACCAAAACGAACCGAAAACTGATATAATCGAACCGATATACATATTCGGTTCGGTCTTTGATTTATAGAAAATCCTAATTCGGTTTCAATTGCTATTCGGTTTCAGTCTGGTTCGCTTCGGTTTTTGGACCACGCTCATCCCTAGATAAGACTCTCAAATTCAAGAAGGGATAGTGAGATTCTTAATCAAAGATTAAACGATCATTCAAAGAACTCTGAAATTATTTAACCTATGATGAGTCATACTATGCTTCAAATCAGTCTTTGGGGTCATACTTGAGAGAACATTGCAAGATTCCTAAAACCTTGCACCAACATAAATGGTTTTATAAACATTGTCTGAAATATGTAGTGCAGATTTTTCTTCACTATCATATTTAGAAATCTGGGTTTTTGAGGCTTACGTTTACAATGAAGCTCAAAGAACACAGATTAGTGAAGCGTTGTCCTACTAGATCGTTTGAATATAATAAACCTTTAGATAACAAGCTTTTGTTACACAGATAGCAACCTTCCATGAAAATAAGCAGATGTTCAAAGATTCCAGTGGGAGCCAAACTGATCTTGAAGAAAAATACTTGTGAAGACCCGTCTCACAAAAATGTATGTATCATCAACCATTTATGTTTAGTTGTTAAGAAAACTCTTTGTTTTTCCCTTCGTTATTTTATTTCCCAAAATAACGTTGTACTGTATGTCGACTGATATATTTCTATATAATTAGTCGTGTGTCGCTCCAAACGTAGTAGTGAACCAAGTATTTGTAAGTTGTTCCTTTTATAGTTTAACAAAAGCACGGTTTTGTTGTTGCGAGCGAAATCATGTATATATATAGTATAACAGTTTATTTTTGGAAACCTTTAGTTTCACGAGAAAGTCTACGGTTAATAGTCTTTTATTCGACCACGTTATACAATAGGGTGTTTGATGTCTGATTCCGAACGTAGTCCGAGGCCAGACAACTTCCACCCAAAGCAGTGGCAGTATTTTCCATAAATCATTTATATAAACATGTAGACACACATTCTAGCACGTATATAACGATATTTATGAAAGGTTTTCTGCAAATCTATGAACTAAAACCCTAAGTTCAAATGAAACCTATTCGGATTTAAGTTTTCTTCTAATTGAACATATAATAAATTCCTAGAGGCCAGAAGAATTAAACTAAAAAAATAAAAACAGAAAAACTAACCTTTAAATAGATCTTGCGTCAAATGAAGTCACACCCAGGGAGCAGGAGCAGGTCGAAAATTCCAGAGAGATTAGGGTAGAATATGGCGCAGGTTTCTGGTCTCTGTGGTACTCTATTTATAGTCTCCAGCAGATAAGCAGATAAACCTTTAGAGGATAAGCCTTTTTGAATTTAAATTAAGATAAGCCTTTATCTTAATAATTCAAACCTAATTATCTCCTATATATCAAAATCGAAAATATATGTTTCCATATATATATTTCGCTGATTTAATTACCTGCTATAATTGTCACTTACTCAACTGTTGAATAATTACAATTCTAGTCCCTGCACTTTTAATTAATTAAATTAATCGCCAAATTAATTCCAAATTAATTTCTAATTAATTAATATAGTTTCTAACTAATATATTATCACTTTAATATATTAATAAACTATTTATTTAATTTTCTATTGATTTATTAATCACATAATAAATCAATCTTTCTCTCTACTGAACTTTCTACCAACCCTCCTGCTATGAGGGCAACCCAAATAGACTATGCTACTATTAATTAGGTAAATACTAATTATTAGTCATGCTTAGACACCTAATCCAACAGTATCCCACTTGGATAAGTCTATGACTATAATTCTTAATTTAACCTCTAATTAATTAGCAATTGTAGCTTCCTAGAAACCGCTGCCGAACTCTGACCTAGTCAGTTCTGTCCATAGATAAGTGATCAGATGATCCTCCGTCCAACAAGATATTTTCAGACTCAAGACATGGATTAAGATCAATCCTGGTCTGATTCTCTGTTTCCCGATTTCTGATTTGCATATGACTTTAAGACTACTAATTGACCATATCAATTTAGTCCTGGTTGGCCAACCCTTTCTGTAACACCCCTTTCTCAAACCATAATTTAATACAGTTTATATTACAAAATATTTTACAATGCGTGACTATCAAAATATCTTCTTACTTTTATATTGTGTTCTTCTTTTCTTTTGTTTTTAGACATTTTAAAAAAACTTTATCTCACATACTTTTACTTATAACTTTCTAGGCTTTAGGCCCAAATTTTCTTCCATTATATCTTTCACCATCTTTTCTACGTGTTTTAAGGCTACGTGCCTAACACATTACTTTACTCATTTGCTTCATACTTTATAGTATTCTATTTAGAATACTTATTTCGTAATCACTTTTATACTTTTATACCTTGTATAAGTCCCAAAACTTACTCATTCTTTTATATTTATAATCTCATATCACCATATATATATATATATATATATATATATATATATATATATATATATATATATATATATATATATATATATATATATATATATATATATATATATATATATATATATATATATATATATATATATATACCATTATTCACAATCTTGAATACTTTTACCCGTCACTTCCATTTAGAAGTAGTAACTTCCTGTCTCTTTATTTTAGTTCTTATCTCATTTTTGACTCTTTGTCTAATACTTATCTAGATATTCGCTTTTATTCTTTATCTCATATTATTTATGACTCTCAGTCATTTTTCTCACATTCTTTCAGTTATCCTTTTATTATTCACAGTTCTTCTTATATGTAGTTTATATGGTCACTAAATCTGATTCCAATGACCATTTCTTTGATAACTGTCTTTATATTCTTCTCATTATCATCATTATCTGTCTTATCTTTAACTTCTCGCCTAACCCTTGATTAGGCATTCAATCTCCATTTCTCAATTTATTTTCTTGCATTATAACAATGCAACTTACTCATGGTCTTTAACGATTTTTCATTTTTTTATTACTTTCTCATTCAGGTAACTTACTTTGTTATGTTACTCATTATAGTACACTTCAGACTTAGTTATTTGCTCCAACTATTAGATGTCTTTACTTGTCATATTACTTTCAAGTTTGGAAGTCACGACTTCCCATTTCTTACACTTTCATTTCTGTCCTTGATTCCTTATCTAATACTTGATTAAGTATTTTTGCTTTCGTTTTATATTAACATATTTAATCACAACTTTTTATATACATACCTTAATCTCTTGGTTGTATATGGACAACACATCATACTACTTCTCAATATTTATTCTGTACTCTTTTTATACCTCTTTTGGGTTTGTCTACAATTACAAACCCAGTTCATTTCCTTTTTCTTTTCCCGATTAAATGTTTTCATTCTTCTTTCTTATATGAATTTCATTCGTATATCTGTATTCATATTCTTTTCAAATCTTTCTTTCTTTGGTCACTGTAGTGACATTACTTTTATTTTTATTCCATAATCATAACTCGTTTCCGTTAGACAGAATTTCCAGTTATACTCTTTCTTTTATATTTGTACTATATACCCCATTACTCCCATTAAAATTTTCAATATATTTATACCTTCTGGCAATGTCTCTTTTACTGGTTCCTTTCATACTGTCTCATGTTCCATTACATTATTTCTCACAATATACGGTGGTTATCACAACAACATATTTGAACTTTTCTCCGTCATTACCTTTTTATACTTGTCATCTTATTTTCAATACTCTTCACTCATACTTTCTTATGCTTTATTACATATACTTTATACTGATTCGTATAGGATATGGGGTTTTCCCCCACTACATACTTCATATTTGTTACTTCATCTTTAACACTTTGCCTTTTATACTTTAGTATTTTCAGTCATACTTGATTTTATTACATAGGTATATCAAACCTATGCCCCTCAATCCTTCTACACCCACCACTTACAGATTCACACGATTCCTGTGTGGTTCCACCAAACTCAAATATATATCCTGTGATTATGATAGTACGGGCCCATATTATTATAACCACCTATACATATTTACTTCCAGCTTTACCACCAGGACTCATGTTCCACTGTTTCGGGTTTACCTCCACTTCTACTTACTTTCAACTTCATATTTAAGTATGTATCCTACTTAACTCCTGCATAGTTTAAGTCTAGGTTCAAGTACTGAAACCTAGTTCGCTTAAACTATGGCTCTGATACCAAAACTGTAACACCCCTTTCTCAAACCATAATTTAATACAGTTTATATTACAAAATATTTTACAATGCATGACTATCAAAAAGTCACTTATTTTTTTTTTTACAAATGTATTCTCAAGGGGTAATTACAGACTGAACTCAAAAGCCATAATTTAAACTTATCTGTATTATACATATAGGTCCCAACTCCAGCTCCTGCTCATCTCACCTAGGTACATAGCATTTTAAAAAATACGTGAGACATAAAGCCTCGTGAGTAATATGTGTTTTAGACCCAAAACTTTTCTGCTTAAAACTTGAAATATTAACAATTAAACTACTTCAAACTTATTTTGATAACAAATCTCAAAATTTCTTTTCTTCTCTACTTTCAAACCTCAAAGACTGCTTTCTTTCTCAAAAACTGATTTCTTTCTCAAAAACTGCTTTCTTTCTTATTTTCTTGTGACCAACTGAAACTCATGAATTAATTTATTTTAATTCATTCTACTAGCTCCCCTCGCGGGACAGAACAGATCCACCCGCTAGGTTATGCTCTTTCTGACTCCCCTTTGTGACTTGAAACAGATTCAAGCATAAAGGTATGCTAAGCTAGACAACTACTTCGCGACGGGAGGTACCATCCCAATAGTGTCTTCTGATCTCCCGATTATGTGGGTGATCCTAGTCCGGACAACTAACTCTTACTACTTTCTTTGCTTTACTTCTTATTTCATTACTTTCTTCATTTCATCTCAAATTGGTTAAATGGGACACAATTTAAAAACAAACTCAAACTTTAGCTCTTTGACTCATACTCTCAAAAATCACTTTAAAACTAACTTCAAAATATTTAGCTTTCATATGTAGCTTCTTTCAAAACTTTACAAACTATACTTATTTAAAAATTGAACTTCTTTAAAATCTCTTTTAAACACTTAGCTCTTGGAGCTACTTTCAAAACTGTTTCCAAACTTTAGTATCTAAAAATATTTGGAAATCTCTTTTCTGAAAATACATTTTGCTATGTACTAAGAAAATCCTCATAAAACTCACCTCGACTAGTTAGAGAAGTCTAACTAGAACTATCCCCGTCCTCGTCTCTCCTATTCATTGCCCTTTTACTTCTAAAGTACCTAAGAAGTTTATTCACACTTTATTAATAACATGTTATACTTTAACAACATGTAATGATTACTTTGTTATGTTATACTAGGCTCATATCACAATATTTTTGTGATATTCATCCCTTAACACACCTTTTTACTTATTCTTATTATCTTTTAAATGACATTTTATTGACTATTATACCCTTGGAAAGTCACATACACAATTTAGACTCATTTTTCATGTTTTCATGCTCTATAACAATTATGGGATCAATTGGAGACCAAGGCTATAAGGATAGGGGCAAAATAGGCTCTTTACCCCTTATCAGAGGGTTACACGGCCGTGTAACTTTACCCATAATAGTTACACGGTCGTGTAACTCTCCCAGACCCTTCAAACTTCGAATTTTGCACTAAAAGTCATGTATCGGGCTCGTTTTAACTCCAAACTTCACCAAATTTTGACCATAGGTTCTAGTGACCCTTTATTATGTTAAGAACATGTTTTCACTTCTATTAGGTCTTATTTAGTCCATGAATTAATGATTAAGACCATAGAATGTCACAAGAGCTCTAAGGAAGCTCAGATGCACATCAACTTAAAATTTTAAGTCTAGTTTTGCTCATTTTCTTTCCATACACTTATATAACCAATGGATGATTTAATTTAAAGTTTTTACAACCCAAAACATACTTTGTTAATTACCAATTCCTTATTTTTATTAACCATTTCCATGTGTTTCATTCATGGAATCACCAATTCCATTCCACCCGACAAATTTCAGTTTTTGTCCCAACTTTCATTTTATTAATTGAAACTTTTAGGAAACCACTTCTAATGGTTTCTTCATACTTAAACATCATTTATGACTCATTCTAACCAACTCTTTATGTCAAATTAACACTTTGATCTTAAACACAAATTTCTAGGGTTCAATTGCATATGAAATCACCAAACTTGATTTTAAGTTATCCATATGTTGGATAATGATCAAGATGTGATTAGAAACATAACCTAACTACTTTTACTTGTTTTTATACCATGGAATCATGGATTCCAAGTTTCTTCCAAAAATTTCCATTTTTGACATTTTTACCCAAAATCTGAAATTACTCAAATTTATCAACTAGGAATGATTTATTACTTCTATTATGACATACTAGACTTATTAAGAACCATTAAGACTAACTTGTTCTTACAAACCCGTTAGTTAGAGTTCTTGAGCTCAAATTCCCATTTCTTGATTTTTAACACATTCAATGGTTACACTAGGTTTATATGATGACTAAGACACAAATTAAGGCTCGGAATCATAGGATAATCCTCCTCTAGCCACTGAAATTTCGAAGCTACAGTAACCCACATACGGGAAGTGGGTTAAACAACCCTAAAAACATGTTTACTAACCTTAGAAGGCTTGGAATTCTTCAATTCCAAGTGGGTTTTCTCCAATTTTGCTTCAATTCCTCATGACCCTTCACGAACCGATCTCTCTGGCACTCTCTAGACTTGCTCACGTGTTCTATGAACTGGGAGAAGATATTTCTCCTATTTATACCATCTCACTTTGCACTAATGACAATCTAACCCCTCGAGTTCCATTTTTTTTCCAAAATGGCACAAAAACTCATTTCATAACATTATAAGTTTTATTTTCTTTCATTCTTACCCCAAAATTATATTTTCATTACATAGAAGTCATTTGTATGCCAAATGACCATTTTGCCCTTTTTACCAATTTCTACCATTACGGCATCGTTCAAACCCAAATTTTACATATTTTTATTTTATAGGTTTTACCATTATTTTCGGGTTCTTACAATCTCCCCTCCTTAAGGGGATTCCGTCCCCGGAATCTTTTCGTACTATACATGGTATGTATATATTTTCTATAGGTATACTTCTTTTTTTTTAGGGGATTGATCTTTCATTTCCCTCAACTTTCGATCTTTTAATTACATTTCTAGAAGTTTATACTCTTAGAGGTTATCCCTCTTCTAGACTTCTTCCTTATAAGAGATATACAAGTATCTCTTTAAAACCTTAAATTTGCTTAAATGACCGAAATGCTTAAATAACTGAAATACTTTTCTGGTCATTTTACTTTACTTTCTTTATAATATTTCAAAATACTTATAACATATTTAATACTTTTATTAAATGACCAAAATACCCTTTCAGTCATTTTTATCCGTTTCCTCAACTTTTGGTTGCTCGCTCATACTTTACACTCTATGTTCTAATTATATTCCTTTTACCTCATTTCATTCATAAGTAAAACATATTTTACAAGGTGGTTTCGTACTTTCATACTTTTATCAAAAATAGCAGTCTACTTTGTAATTCTTCTCATATCTTTACTAAAACTCATGAGATCATACTATTCATATTCTTTACTCATACCTTTTCCAAATATCTTTTAATATTATTTATATTTATACAAAATTCCATAAATATGCTAAATCTTTTCTTGTAAAATTTTGTCCCTTAGTGGACATTTTACTAAATTTTTTTTTTAATTCCATATTTTTTTCATTCTTCACTTATCATATGATTTGTTTATTTATTCACAATCCTTTCTCTTCCTCATTTATCTACTCTTTTTACTCTTGAATACATATTTTGTTGTTATTTCTTCTTTTCTTTTTTTTTTACAAAAGAATTATCTCCTACTATTTTCTTTCTTCTATAGGCTTTACCATATCTCATCTTTTATATTCTTTATTTCCAAATCTTTTGAACTATCATCTATTTTCTTTTATTTCTACTAACAACTGTCGACTTATTACCTTTCATAAGGAATGCATTTTCCTCTTTTCGTTACACTTTACATTCTCATTTTCTGTCTGGGACAGAATCTGTCAAAACAGTATACTTTACATGAAAATCTACATATCTTACTCAACAAGGGTAGAAACGACCTATCGCTTTTTGTTTTAGAAACTAGACATGAGTAGCTTTCTTTCTATGTATAATACATAATTTCTTTGTTCTATAAATTTGTACAGTTTTGTTGTTGAAGTTGATCTATTAGTTCTGTCAACTTCCTTATTTTCTACTCTTGATATTTGTACTAGTGGTTATATACTTTTCTTTTTACTCCTTACTAGTTTCCATACGTTCACCATAAATTATTATCTTTTCTACTCTGTAACTTACATGTATTACTTTCTATAAATACATGTCTTATTTTATCATGTTCATATATTTCTTCCACGTCTTAAGTTTTACTATTGACTCAATTATCATTTTTTTTTCTTCTTATTTCATAATTTATGAAATTTCACTTTCACATTTTTACATTTTAGCAATCTAAATACTTTCATCTTCCTTTATTATTTATAAGATTTCAGTCTCATTTACTCATTACACTTACTAATATAGTCATCTCTTTTCATTTCCCAGCTTTCTTGTAGTACTCCTATGAGTACACTTCTTATCTTCTGAGGTACCTCATGTATCATTCTCATCTTATTACACTTTTATGATGTTATCATCTTGTGGTGTAATTGGGTTTCACAAATCATATTTATTAACTTCTTGATCACAAATGTCAAATTTTTTTTTTAAACTCTTGTCCCACTTTAGACTTTTTCAACTGAACTTTGTTTCTCTCTTTTATCTCTTGATTATTACTTGGTAATTCGGCTCTTTTATCACATATATTATTTTATAATCCCAACTTCAATTTCTATATACCTTCTACACGCTTCAAGTGGTTTCATGATTACTTTCTAAGTTTGACTCTTGTAGATAGTCAAAGTTGTCAAGAATTTAATTACCAACTTTATATACTTTTGGTCATATTATGGTTCCAACTTAACACTGAGATGCAAACCATGGTCTCAAACCACTTTTTAACATACATTTACAAGTTTTTAATTATATAATACAATCGTACACATATACCAGATTCCCTTTTAGTTTAAGAATTCTAATTAAGTACTTCATCTATTTTTGTCCCATGACAATTATCTAACTCAATACTCAATTTACCAATATCATTTGTTGATAAATTTTCATCCCTTTGATCTTCTTACTTTTATATTGTGTTCTTCTTTTCTTTTGTTTTTAGACATTTAAAAAAAACTTTATCTCACATACTTTTACTTATAACTTTCTAGGCTTTAGGCCCAAATTTTCTTCCATTATATCTTTCACCATCTTTTCTACGTGTTTTAAGGCTACGTGCCTAACACATTGCTTTACTCATTTGCTTCATACTTTATAGTATTCTATTTAGAATACTTATTTCGTAATCACTTTTATACTTTTATACCTTGTGTAAGTCCCAAAACTTACTCATTCTTTTATATTTATAATCTCATATCACCATATATACATATATATATATATACCATTATTCACAATCTTGAATACTTTTACCCGTCACTTCCATTTAGAAGTAGTAACTTCCTGTCTCTTTATTTTAGTTCTTATCTCATTTTTGACTCTTTGTCTAATACTTATCTAGATATTCGCTTTTATTCTTTATCTCATATTATTTATGACTCTCAGTCATTTTTCTCACATTCTTTCAGTTATCCTTTTATCATTCACAGTTCTTCTTATATGTAGATTATATGGTCACTAAATCTGATTCCAATGACCATTTCTTTGATAACTGTCTTTATATTCTTCTCATTATCATCATTATCTGTCTTATCTTTAACTTCTCGCCTAACCCTTGATTAGGCATTCAATCTCCATTTCTCAATTTATTTTCTTGCATTATAACAATGCAACTTACTCATGGTCTTTAACGATTTTTCATTTTTTTATTACTTTCTCATTCAGGTAACTTACTTTGTTATGTTACTCATTATAGTACACTTCAGACTTAGTTATTTGCTCCAACTATTAGATGTCTTTACTTTTCATATTACTTTCAAGTTTGGAAGTCACGACTTCCCATTTCTTACACTTTCATTTCTGTCCTTGATTCCTTATCTAATACTTGATTAAGTATTTTGCTTTCGTTTTATATTAACATATTTAATCACAACTTTTTATATACATACCTTAATCTCTTGGTTGTATATGGACAACACATCATACTACTTCTCAATATTTATTCTGTACTCTTTTTATACCTCTTTTGGGTTTGTCTACAATTACAAACCCAGACCCTTCAAACTTCGAATTTTGCACTAAAAGTCATGTATCGGGCTCGTTTTAACTCCAAACTTCACCAAATTTTGACCATAGGTTCTAGTGACCCTTTATTATGTTAAGAACATGTTTTCACTTCTATTAGGTCTTATTTAGTCCATGAATTAATGATTAAGACCATAGAATGTCACAAGAGCTCTAAGGAAGCTCATATGCACATCAACTTAAAATTTTAAGTCTAGTTTTGCTCATTTTCTTTCCATACACTTATATAACCAATGGATGATTTAATTTAAAGTTTTTACAACCCAAAACATACTTTGTTAATTACCAATTCCTTATTTTTATTAACCATTTCCATGTGTTTCATTCATGGAATCACCAATTCCATTCCACCCGACAAATTTCAGTTTTTGTCCCAACTTTCATTTTATTAATTGAAACTTTTAGGAAACCACTTCTAATGGTTTCTTCATACTTAAACATCATTTATGACTCATTCTAACCAACTCTTTATGTCAAATTAACACTTTGATCTTAAACACAAATTTCTAGGGTTCAATTGCATATGAAATCACCAAACTTGATTTTAAGTTATCCATATGTTGGATAATGATCAAGATGTGATTAGAAACATAACCCAACTACTTTTACTTGTTTTTATACCATGGAATCATGGATTCCAAGTTTCTTCCAAAAATTTCCATTTTTGACATTTTTACCCAAAATCTGAAATTACTCAAATTTATCAACTAGGAATGATTTATTACTTCTATTATGACATACTAGACTTATTAAGAACCATTAAGACTAACTTGTTCTTACAAACCCGTTAGTTAGAGTTCTTGAGCTCAAATTCCAATTTCTTGATTTTTAACACATTCAATGGTTACACTAGGTTTATATGATGACTAAGACACAAATTAAGGCTCGGAATCATAGGATAATCCTCCTCTAGCCACTGAAATTTCGAAGCTACAGTAACCCACATACGGGAAATGGGTTAAACAACCCTAAAAACATGTTTACTAACCTTAGAAGGCTTGGAATTCTTCAATTCCAAGTGGGTTTTCTCCAATTTTGCTTCAATTCCTCATGACCCTTCACGAACCGATCTCTCTGGCACTCTCTAGACTTGCTCACGTGTTCTATGAACTGGGAGAAGATATTTCTCCTATTTATACCATCTCACTTTGCACTAATGACAATCTAACCCCTCGAGTTCCATTTTTTTCCAAAATGGCACAAAAACTCATTTCATAACATTATAAGTTTTATTTTCTTTCATTCTTACCCAAAAATTATATTTTCATTACATAGAAGTCATTTGTATGCCAAATGACCATTTTGCCCTTTTTACCAATTTCTACCATTACGGCATCGTTCAAACCCAAATTTTACATATTTTTATTTTATAGGTTTTACCATTATTTTCGGGTTCTTACACTTTCAGTCAACTTCAAATTCATTGAGAGGCCTACAGATATCTATTTCTCGACAGGGTCAAGGGACGAATAAGCTTTGACTTATATACTTATGTCTTTTACCAGTCAAATCGTTCACAACAACATGTTTTATAACATCGTGTTACCGATGCATTTTCGCATTGTCAATGAACAACCGCCTGGTAAAACATAACTCATATGTCTCTGGTTAAAGATCAAAAGATATTATCGTCTCAACATTGCTTGTGATGTAATCCATGAAGCAATCTATTGAGCGTGGGTTTATCCAATACTCAAATCTCTATTTCCAAGTACTCATGAATGTTGTAGCAATCTTATTGCTATGTGTAACGCCTTAGACAATCTACAAACCAATTCATGACAGTCTTCGTTCATACTTACTCCCTAAAAGTATGAGCGACTATGGACATTTGAATAAATAAATTACTCAGGAAGTAAATATGCAAAAATGAAACACAATAATAAACAATCGACAAAAGGCAGTATCAAATACTCATCAACAAATCAATATTATTAAATCACCAAAGTCAATTACATTTATATTGCAATAAGTTTCAAATCCTATCTAATTACAAAAACTAATATCATCTCTTAATCCTATGCTCCTCGCATGCTGATTGTGCTTAATCCTACTCAGAGCCTTTGTCAAGGGATCTGCAGGATTATCTACTAATGATACCCTCTTTACAAGGAGGTGACCTTCTTCTACTCTATGTCTTATGTAGTGGTACTTTCTGTCTATATGTATGGACTTTCCATGGTCTCTCGGTTCATTTGTCAAAGAAACCGCTCCTTCGTTGTCATAGAATAGTTCCACGGGCTCCTGAATACTCGGGACTACTCCAAGGTCACCGATAAAGTTCTTCAGCCAAGCCTCTTCCTTTGCCACTTCACTTGCTGCTATGTACTCTGATTCGCATGTAGAATCAGCCACCGTCTCTTTCTTAGAACTTTTCGAAGTCACTGCTCCCCTATTCAATAGGAATACCCAGCCCGACTGAGACCGACCGTTGTCTCTATCTGTCTGAAAGCTGGCATCTGTATACCCGTTAACTCTCAAGGTATCACTGCCACCAAGGACTAACACCACATTCTTTGTCCTTCGCAGATACTTGAGTATATTCTTGACAACTATCCAATGTGCCCTTCCAGGGTTTCCCTGGTACCGACTCACCATGCTCAAGGCAAAGGCCACGTTAGGGCGAGTACACGTCATAGCGTACATGATTGACCCCACAGCCGAAGCGTAAGGTACCCGACTCATGTCAGCTATCTCCTCGTCTGTACTCGGACTTTGAGTCTTACTCAATTTGGCATTACTTTGAATAGGTAGCTCTCCCTTCTTGGAATTTTCCATACTAAACCTCTTTAGTACCTTTTCCAAGTATGTATCCTGACTAAGTCCAATTAGTCTCTTCTTTCTATCTCTCAATATTCTTATTCCGAGAATATAGGCAGCTTCTCCTAGGTCTTTCATGGCGAAACACTTCCCAAGCCAAGACTTGACATCTTGCAATGTTGGAATGTCGTTTCCCATGAGCAGTATGTCATCAACATACAGCACCAGAAAAGTGACTATACTCCCACTAGCCTTGACATATACGCAGGACTCATCCTCGCTCCTAGAGAAACCAAACTCTTTGACTTTCTCATGGAAACAAAGATTCCAGCTGCGAGAAGCTTGTTTCAATCCGTAGATTGATTTCTCAAGCTTACACACCTTATCAGGATATTTTGCATCGACAAAACCCTCTGGCTGATTCATGTAAACATCCTCAGTCAAGTTCCCATTAAGGAAAGCGGTTTTGACGTCCATCTACCAAATTTCTGTTGGATTAGGTGTCTAAGCCATGACTTGTAATTGAACTTTTATCTTATGATTAAAAGCAAAGTCCATTTGGGTTGCCCTCATGGGTGGAGGAAAGACAGTTCAGTAGAGAGAATAGTTGATTTATTAATTGTATAATAAATCAATAGAAAATATATATATAGTTTATTAATATATTTAAGTGCTAATATATTAATTAGAAACTATATTAATTAATTGAGATTTAATCTAGAATTAATTGGATTTAATTTGGAGATTAAATTAATTAATTAAAAGGTGCAGGGACTGGTTTGGTATTTATTCAATAGTTGAATAACTGGCCAGGAAAAACCAGGGACCAAAAGTGGCGCCAACTTGGAGGCTCCTCCAAGGGATTGGCGAAACCCTAATTAGGGTTTGGTAAGCCTGGTCCAAGTGGTCAAAAGCCTTGTCCAGTTGGAGGCTCCTTAGGGTTTCAGGTGTAACCCTTGGAGGCTATAAAAGGAACCCCCTGGCACCTCATTCTTCACGCCATCTTCTCTCTGGATTTACTCTGCTGGACTGATTCTTCCATCACCTGGGTGTGACTTTCATCTGAGGCAGGATAATTTTGCTGCTGCTTAAAGGGATCATAAGATCTAAGGTTGGTTTTCTTGATTCTTCTTTAGAATTGAATTGTATCCTTTAGGTTCTTAGTTCTAATCTTCATAGAAGAAAACATAGATCAATATTAGGGTTGCATGTGAACCTTAGGTTATTTTGTGTTCATTGATTGCATAGAAACCCTTCAGTGGTATCAGAGCTAGCTTGTTTTCTTGTGTTTGATTATGAACTGCTTGAATTGTTTTGTGCCTAAGGGTTATTGGCGAAAATTAACCCTTGGGAGGAGGCCAAAATCGATCCCAAGGCTAGGGTTTCCTAACCCTAGCCGCCACCCTCCCTTGGTCCCCCTTGAATGCTTGATTTGCTTGCCATATTTGTGTGTTGTTATTTTTGGTAACTGAATAAACTAAAATAACTTGAACCCTTATTATTGGCATGTGTATTTCGAAATTCATGGGGCATTTATAGATTAATTAATTTGATTAATTTAGTAATCTATAATCTAGATTTAATTAATTTAATTAATTGATTAATTAAAGGCAAATTAAATCTGCTTTAAGAATTAATTAAAAATTTTCAAGAAAATTAGAATAATTTGAGAAAATTAGAATTTAATTAATTCTAAGATATTTTAATGAGATTAAAATATATCTTATATATATTTAAAATTAAAAGTTAATTTAATATGTATAAGAAAATTGGTTAGTCTACCGCTAGTAAGCCTCATTCACAAAACTGTCCTATAAAGAGGGTATAAGGCGACTGACTATAAAATGTTAGTCTAATGGGTATCTACTCTTACCCACCGCTCTCCTGGTCAGTCGAGTGTCGTTAGCTGAACGGGTATGATAGAACCGCTAAGCCTCTTAAAAGTATAATGCTATAATTGAAAGTACTAGAACCCTAAAACAAATCCCAATCTAGTTACTTTAGGAAAATGTGAATTTGATGCTACCCCATGAAATTGCACATTGCACTTTATGAAACGTTGGTGGAGCGTGTGTGGTTTACCGGCACACCAATAGGGGTTCATAAAGAGTGGCAATGGGTGTCTCGGGTGTTATCATTGTTGATGGAGCGTGTGTGGTTTACCGGCACATCAATTTGAGATGATAATGGATCCCGAGAGCACCAAGCTAATTTGCATGGTTATTCACACCCGGTTTGTGATCCTCGGCATCCCAGTCACAAACGGTGGGGCATATCCGAGATTAAACATGCTATTGAACAGTTCAATAAATCTCATAAGAAACTAGGAATTCCATTTATAATAAGATTATATTTCCGCGGTGGAATCGGCTGAATCGTCATTCGCCTACCTTTATAAAATTTGCTTATAGATTACGGCATCCCTTTTCTATGTTGCAAATTGTTATAGTTGGATCCTAGCCTTATTTTATATTGGGTTATTATAAGGACCGACAAGTATCTAATTAAACTTACCTTCTTTTATAGATGTCTTCTGCTGACCAATCCGCTCCCCAATCAAACTCCAGTGTTCCCTCAATCCTCTCACTATGTTCCAAGGTTCAATTGAACGGGACAAACTATAATGACTGGATTAGAAACATCAAGATGGCTCTGAGGTATGAGAACAAAGAGTATGTTCTCGAGACCGAGCTTGTCGATGTCGACCCCGAAACTGCTACTCCCGAGGAAATTGCCTCGTACCAAAAACATACTGATGATGCAACCAAAGTGGCCTGCATCATGATCGCCACAATGAACCCCGAATTGCAGAGAATATACGAAGACTACTGGCCCTATGAGATGCACAAGGAGCTAGCGGAAAAATTCCGCAAGCAAGAGCGCATCGAAAGGTGCGAAGTAGTCAAGGACTTCACGAACAGCAAACCCAAAGATGGAGAGTCCATCTGCACTCATGTGCAAAGAATGCAAGGTTACGTGGAGCGGCTTAGAAAGCTTGCGATGCCTGTACCGGAACAGTTGGCCGTTGACATAGTGCTTAACTCGTTGCCGAGTTCTTATGACCAGTTCAGGCTGGCTTATCATTTGAACAACAATCAGGCTAATATGGCTGAGTTGCATCGCATGCTTCGAGTAGCTGAGGACGGGATGAAGGGTAAAAGTGTACCCTCGGTTAATCAGCCCGTTCTAGCCATTGGAAGTGGCAAAGGAAAGAAAAGGAAGGGCCCTCCTAAGCAAAATTGGAGGGAAAAGGTTCAGGTCGGGTCATCCAGTAATGGCTCGAGAACCAAGACTTCCCAAATTCCTTGTGTGGCCAACCCCGATGAAGCCAACTGTTTTTACTGCAAAGAGAAGGGCCATTGGAAGAGAAGCTGCCCCAAATACTTGCAGGATGTCAAGGATGGGAAAGTAAAGCCATCGACAGCAGGTATATACACTATCTCTAAAAACTCACCATCTTCTAATTCTTGGGCCCTTGATACAGGATGTGATTTTCACATTTGTTCTGATATGCAGGGCCTAAAGGAAAGCAGGGAGGTGGAGCACGGTAGACTGAACTTGATCATGGGCAATAGGAGATCGTCCCCTGTTACCAAGATTGGAGGTTATAGTTTAGTGCTTAGTAGTGAAGTTTGTTTAGATTTATTAGATTGTTGCTATTCGCCAGAAATGGCAAGAAATATTATTTCATTTCACGCATTATTCAGACAAGGATTTCATTTTTCTTTTGATAATAATATTGGATCTATTTCTGTTTTCAAAAATGGTATTTTGAATTTTACTGCTTATCCTTGTAATGGTGTGTATGAAACTGTGAAATGTGTTGACAATCTAGGACAAAGTGTAAATTATATTGATTCTACTAGTGACGTGGAAAAGGCATGTCTGTGGCACAGTCGGCTCGGGCACATCAGCAAGAAACGCATCGCCCAACTCCAAAAGGATGGAGTGTTGGAATCATTCGACCTCAAGTCGGATGATGTATGCGAATCTTGTCTGTTGGGCAAGATGACTAAATCACCTTTCAAAGGGTCTTTTGAAAGAGGTGAGGGTCTATTGGACATTATTCACACGGATGTGTGTGGTCCATTCAGATCAACCACAAAGGATGGCACGCGGTTCTACGTGACTTTTACCGACGATTTTAGTAGATACGGTTACATCTACTTGATCAAGCACAAGTCGGACACCTTTGAAAAGTTCAAAGAGTTTAAGAACGAAGTAGAGAATCAATTAGGCAGGAAGATAAAGATGCTCAGATCCGACAGAGGCGGAGAGTATCTAAGTATCGAGTTCCTAGACTATCTAAAGGAATGCGGAATAGTTTCGCAGTTGACACCTCCCAGGACACCACAGTTGAACGGTGTTGCAGAGAGGCGCAACCGAACCCTGTTGGACATGGTTCGTTCCATGATGAGTCGAGCTTCACTTCCCATTCACTTCTGGGGGTATGCCTTAGAGACTGCCGCCCATATCCTCAATCTTGTCCCAACTAAGAAGGTTGCGAAAACACCTCATGAGATGTGGACGGGGAAAGCTCCCTCGTTGGCACACATCAAGGTCTGGGGTTGTGAGGCTTTCGTTAGACGAGAGACTCAAGACAAACTCGCAGACAGAAGCGAAAGGTGTTTCTTCATTGGTTATCCCAAACAGTCCTTTGGATATCTATTCTACAGACCGAGCGAGGACGTGGTCTTTGTAGCTAGACGAGCAGTCTTTCGAGAGAGAGAGCTCGTATTTAAAGAGGACAGTGGGAGTACCATTGATCTGGAAGAAATTCAAGAGTCATCAGATGACGCAACCTTAGGAGAAACTAGCAACCAACATGAGGAAGAAGTTCCTGTTGGCCCGACAGATGTATCCTTACCTCTTAGGCGTTCTGGTAGGGTTAGCATGCCACCCGAGTTTTATGGGTTCCATATAACTTCGGATGGGGACACGTTTGTCAGTGATAGGACACTGATAAATTTGGATGAACCAGCTAACTACCAGGAGGCAGTGGCGGGCCCTGAGTCTGCCAAGTGGAAAGAGGCCATGGATAGCGAGATCAAGTCCATGTATGACAATCAAGTTTGGAACTTGGTTGACAATGTACCGGGTCGAAAGACAGTCGGATGCAAATGGATCTTCAAGAAGAAGACCGACATGGACGGAAAGGTACACACTTTCAAGGCAAGACTGGTTGCGAAGGGCTTTACTCAAACCCCAGGGGTTGACTATGACGAGACCTTCTCACCAGTAGCTAAGATAAAGTCTATTAGGATTATGCTGGCCATAGCTGCATTTCATGACTATGAAATTTGGCAGATGGACGTCAAAACCGCTTTCCTTAATGGGAAGCTGACTGAGGATGTTTACATGAATCAGCCAGAGGGTTTTGTCGATGCAAAGTATCCTAATAAGGTGTGTAAGCTTGAGAGATCAATCTACGGATTGAAGCAAGCTTCTCGCAGCTGGAATCTTTGTTTCCATGAGAAAGTCAAAGAGTTTGGCTTCTCTAGGAGCGAGGATGAGTCCTGTGTATATGTCAAGGCTAGTGGGAGTATAGTCACTTTTCTGGTGCTGTATGTCGATGACATACTGCTCATGGGAAACGATATTCCAACCTTGCAAGATGTTAAGGCTTGGCTTGGGAAATGTTTCGCCATGAAGGACCTAGGAGAGGCTGCCTATATTCTTGGGATTAGAATATTGAGAGACAGGAAGAAGAGACTGATTGGACTCAGTCAGGGTACATACTTGGATAAGGTACTAAAGAGGTTTAGTATGGAAAATTCCAAGAAGGGAGAGCTGCCTATCCAAAGTAATGCGAAGCTGAGTAAGACTCAAAGTCCGAGTACAGACGAGGAAATAGCTGAGATGAGTCGAGTACCATACGCTTCGGCTGTGGGATCGATCATGTACGCTATGACGTGTACTCGCCCTGACGTGGCTTTTGCCTTAAGCATGGTCAGTCGGTACCAGGGTAACCCTGGAAGGGCGCATTGGATAGCTGTGAAAAATATACTCAAGTATCTGCGAAGGACAAAGAACATGGTGTTAGTCCTCGGTGGCAGTGATACCTTGAGAGTTGAAGGATATACAGATGCCAGCTTTCAGACGGATAGAGACAGTGGTCGGTCTCAGTCGGGCTGGGTATTCCTTTTGAACGGTGGAGCAGTTACTTGGAAAAGTTCCAAGCAAGAAACAGTGGCTGATTCTACGTGCGAATCAGAGTACATAGCAGCAAGTGAAGCGTCAAAGGAAGCGGCTTGGCTGAAGAACTTTATCGGTGACCTTGGAGTAGTCCCGAGTATTCAGGAGCCCTTGGAACTGTTCTGCGATAATGAAGGTGCGGTCGCCTTGACAAAGGAACCGCGAGATCATGGAAAGTCCAGACATATCGACAGAAAGTACCACTACATCAGGCATAGGGTAGAAGAAGGTCACCTCTTTGTAAAGAGGGTATCGTCGGAAGATAATCCTGCAGATCCCTTGACAAAGGCTCTGAGTAGGATTAAGCATAATCAGCATGCTAGGAGCATTGGATTAAGAGATGATATAAGTTTTAGTAATTAGATAGATTCGAAACTTGTAACAATGTATTGTATTTGACTCTTGTGATTTAATAATAGAGATTTATTATGGTTCACTACTCTTGTCAGTACTTTATCATTGTGTTTCATTTTGCATGTTTTACTTCCTGAATAATTGGATTATTCAAATATCCACAGTCGATTACACTTTAAGGGAGTAAGTGTGAAGTAAGACTGTCATGAATTGGTAATAGATTGTCTAAGGAGTTAGACATTGCAATTGGATTGCTGAACCATTCGTGAGTACTTGGAAATGGAGATTTGAGTATTGGATAAACCCGCGCTCAATGGATTGCTTCATGGATTACATCACGAGCAATGTTGAGACGATAATATCTTTTGATCTTTAAGCTAAGACATATGAGTTATGATTTATTAGACGGTTGTTCATTGATAATATGAAAACGCATCGGTAACTCGGTGTTATAAAACGTATTGTTGTGAGTGATTTGTCTGGTAAAAGACATAAGTATATGAGTCGAAGTTTATTCGTCCCTTGACCCTAACGGGAAACAGATATCTGTAGGCCTCTCGATGATTTTGAAGTTGACTAAAATGGTTGGCCAACCGGGACTAAATTGGTAGTCTAAGAGTCATATGCAAATCGGAAATCGAGGAACAGTGAATCAGACCAGATTGATTTTATCCATGTCTTGAGTCTGAAAATATCTTGTTGGACGGAGGATCATCTGATCACTTATCTTTGGACAGAACTGACTGGGTCAGAGTTCAGACAATTAAAGTCATAGACTTATCCAAGTGGGAGACTGTTGGATTAGGTGTCTAAGCCATGACTTGTAATTGAACTTTTATCTTATGATTAAAAGCAAAGTCCATTTGGGTTGCCCTCATGGGTGGAGGAAAGACAGTTCAGTAGAGAGAATAGTTGATTTATTAATTGTATAATAAATCAATAGAAAATATATATATAGTTTATTAATATATTTAAGTGCTAATATATTAATTAGAAACTATATTAATTAATTGAGATTTAATCTAGAATTAATTGGATTTAATTTGGAGATTAAATTAATTAATTAAAAGGTGCAGGGACTGGTTTGGTATTTATTCAATAGTTGAATAACTGGCCAGGAAAAACCAGGGACCAAAAGTGGCGCCAACTTGGAGGCTCCTCCAAGGGATTGGCGAAACCCTAATTAGGGTTTGGTAAGCCTGGTCCAAGTGGTCAAAAGCCTTGTCCAGTTGGAGGCTCCTTAGGGTTTCAGGTGTAACCCTTGGAGGCTATAAAAGGAACCCCCTGGCACCTCATTCTTCACGCCATCTTCTCTCTGGATTTACTCTGCTGGACTGATTCTTCCATCACCTGGGTGTGACTTTCATCTGAGGCAGGATAATTTTGCTGCTGCTTAAAAGGATCATAAGATCTAAGGTTGGTTTTCTTGATTCTTCTTTAGAATTGAATTGTATCCTTTAGGTTCTTAGTTCTAATCTTCATAGAAGAAAACATAGATCAATATTAGGGTTGCATGTGAACCTTAGGTTATTTTGTGTTCATTGATTGCATAGAAACCCTTCAATTTCATAGTCATGAAATGCAGCTACGGCCAACATAATCCTAATAGACTTTATCTTGCCCACTGGTGAGAAGGTCTCGTCATAGTCAACCCCTGGGGTTTGAGTAAAGCCCTTCGTAACCAGTCTTGCCTGGAAAGTGTGTACCTTTCCATCCATGTCGGTCTTCTTCTTGAAGATCCACTTGCACCCGACTGTCTTCCGACCCGGTACATTGTCAACCAAGTTCCAAACTTGATTGTCATACATGGACTCGATCTCGCTGTCCATTGCCTCTTTCCACTTGGCAGACTCAGGGCCCGCCACTGCTTCCCGGTAGTTAGCTGGTTCATCCAAATTTATCAGTGTCCTATCACTGACAAATGTGTCCCCATCCGTAGTTATATGGAAACCATAAAACTCTGGTGGCATGCTAACTCTACCAGAGCGCCTAAGAGGTAAGGATATATCAGTCGGACCAACAGGAACTTCATCCTCTTGTTGGTTGCTAGTTTCTCCTAAGGTTGTGATACCTGATAACTCTTGAATTTCTTCAAGATCAATGGTACTCCCACTGTCCTCTTTGAATATGAGCTCTCTCTCTCTCGAAAGACTCCTCGTCTAGCTACAAAGACCACGTCCTCGCTTGGTCTGTAGAACAAGTATCCAAAAGACTGTTTAGGGTATCTAATGAAAATACACCTCTCGCTTCTTTCAGCGAGTTTGTCGTGAGTTTCTCGTCTTACGAAAGCCTCACAACCCCAGACTTTGATATGTGCTAACGAGGGAACTTTCCCCATCCACATCTCATGAGGTGTTTTAGCAACCTTCTTAGTTGGGACAAGATTGAGGATGTGGGCGGCAGTCTCTAAGGCATACCCCCAGAAGTGGATCGGAAGCGAAGCTCGACTCATCATGGAACGAACCATGTGTAACATGGTTCGGTTAAGCCTCTCGGTAACGCCGTTCAACTGTGGTGTCCAAGGAGGTGATAACTGTAAACTATTCAACATTCCTTCAAATAGTCTAGGAACTCGATACTAAGATACTCACCCCCTCTGTCGGATCTGAGCGTCTTTATCCTCCTGCCCAATTGATTCTCAACTTCGTTTTTGAATTCTTTGAACTTTTCAAAGGTGTCTGACTTGTGTTTGATTAAGTAGATATACCCGTATCTACTAAAATCGTAAGTAAAGGTCACATAGAACCGTGTGCCATTCTTTGTGGTTGATCTGAAGGGACCACACACATCTGCGTGTATGATGTCCAACAGACATTCTCCTCTTTCAAAGGACCCTTTGAAAGGTGACTTAGTCATCTTGCCCAAAAGACAAGATTCGCATACATCATCCGATTTGAGGTCGAATGATTCCAACACTCCATCCTTTTGGAGTTGGGCGATGCGTTTCTTGTTAATGTGCCCAAGACGACAGTGCCACAAGCACGCCTTTTCTACACCACTAGAAGAATCAATATAATTTACACTATGTCCTAAATTTTCAACACATTGCACCGTTTCATACACACCATCACAAGGCAAAGCAGTAAATATAGAAGTACCATTTTGAAAAACAAAAATTGAACCAATATCATTATCAAAAGAAAACTGAAAACCTTGTCTGAACAATGCATGAAAGAAAATTATGTTTCTTGCCATTTCTGGCGAATAGCAACCATTTATTAATTCTAAACAAACACCACTACTAAGCAATAAACTATAGACACCGATCTTGGTAATAGGCGACGATCTCCTATTGCCCATGATCAGGTTCAATCTACCGTGCTCCACCTCCCTGCTTTCCTTTAGGTCTGCAAATCAGAACAAACTGTATCAATTACCCAAGAACTGGAAGATGGTGAGTTTTTAGAGATAGTGTATATACCTACTGTAGACGGCTTTACTTTACCATCCCTTATGTCTTGCAAATATTTCGGGCAGCTTCTCTTCCAATGACCCTTTTCTTTGTAATAAAAGAAGTCGGCTTCTTTGGGGTTGGCAATGTGAGGAATGCCAGAAGACTTGGGTCTCGGGCCATTGCTGGATGACCCAACATGGACCTTTTCCCTCCAATTTTGATTGGGAGGGCCCTTCCTCTTCTTCCCCTTGCCACTTCCAATTACCAAGACGGGCTGGCTAACTGAGGGTACACTTTTACCCTTCATCCCGTTTTCAGCAGTACGGAGCATGCGATGCAACTCAGCCAGAGTGGCCTGAGAGTTGTTTAAATGATACGCCAGTGTGAACTGATCATATGAACTCGATAAGGAATTTAGCACTATGTCTACAGCTAAATCCTCATGAATAGGCATCTCAAGCTTCCTAAGCCTTTCCACGTATCCTTGCATCCTTTGCACGTGGCTGCAGATGGACTCTCCATCCCTTGGCTTGCTGTTGGTGAAGGCTTTTACCACCTCGTGCCTCTCGATACGCTCCTTCTTGCGAAACTTTTCCGCAAGCTCTTTGTGCATCTCATAGGGGCAGTAGTCTTCATATATCCTTTGCAATTCAGGGTTCATGGTAGCAATCATGATGCAAGCCACTTTGGTCGCATCATCAGAATGTTTTGTGTACGAGGCGAGTTCCTCGGGAGTAGCAGTATTAGGGTCAATGTCAACAAGCTCGGTTTCTAGAACATAATCTTTGTGTTCAAACCTTAGAGCCATCTTGATGTTACGGATCCAGTCATTGTAGTTAGTGCCGTCCAATGTCACTTTGGAGCATAATGACAAGATAGAAGTGACATTGCTGGAGTTAGAGTGGGGGCGGATTGATCAGCAGAAGACATCTATAAAAGAAGGTAGTTTTAATTAGATACATATATATAACCCTTAATATTAACCCAATTATAATAATAAGGCTAGGACCCAACTATAACAATTCACAATATATAAGAGGGATGCCGTAGTCTAATTGTAAATTTTATAAAGGTAGGCGAATGACGATTCAGCCAATTCCACCGCGGAAAAATAATCATATTATAATGGAATTCCTAGTTTCTTTTGAGATTTATTGAACTATTCAATAGCATGTTTTAATCTCGGATGTGCCCCACTGTTTGTGACTGGAATACCGAGGATCACAAACCTGGTGTGAATAACAATGCAAATTTGCTTGGTACTCTCGGGGTCAATTACCATATCTAATTGATGTGCCGGTAAACTACACACGCTCCATCAACAATGATAACACCCGAGAAACCTATTTCAACTCTTTATAAACCCTTATTGGTGTGCCGGTAAACCACACACGCTCCACCAATGTTTCGTAAAGTGCAATGTGCAATTTCATGGATTAGCATCAATTCACATTTTTCCTAAATTAACTAGATTGGGATTTTGTAAAGTGTTCCAGTACTTTGAATAATATCATTATACTTTTAATAAGATTAAGCGGTCCTATCAAACCCGTTCGGCTAACGACCCTCCATTGATCAGGAGAGCGGTGGGTGAGAGTGTACACCCATTAGACCGCCATTTTATAGGCAGTCTCCTTATACCCTCTTTATAGACCGGCTTCGTGAATGAGGCCTACTATTAATTAGACTAACCATTTTATCTTATATATATAATATTAACTTTTAATTATAATATATATAAGATGTATTTTAAACCTTTTAAAATGATCCTGGTTTATCTTTTAATTTATTGGAAATTTAAAGTATTAAATTTAAAAATTAAATTAAACCTTTAAATGATTTAATTCATCTTTTAATTAAACAATTAATTTAATTAATTAAATCCAAATATTTTAGACTTTTAAAATATTCCAAGTTTTATCCTTTAATTTTTTGAAATTTAAAACTATTAAATTTAAAATTAAATTAAACCATTAATTATCTTTTAATTAAACAATTAATTAAATTAATTAAATTCAGATAGGTATCACAAATTAATCAAATTAATTTAAACCTATCTTAAACCCCCTAATTTTCGAAATTAACAAATAATTGGTTTAAGGTTATCCATTTAAATAATTAAAGTTACCAAAAATAGAAAGTCTTCTAAAACCCTAATGATAAAATCGCAAAATAAGGAGGGGAGGGGCTAGGGTTTTCAAAACCCTAACCCTAAATCGATTTTAGCCATATTAGGGTTTATAAGCTTTAAACCCTAATTTTTAGGAAAACAATTATGGCAATTTAACAAGAAAACAACCAAAAAGTTCTGATACCACTGAAAGGTTTTCTGCAAATCTATGAACTAAAATCCTAAGTTCACATGCAACCTATTCAGATATAAATTTTCTTCTAATTGAACATATAATAAATTCCTAGAGCCCAAAAGAATTAAACTAAAAAAAATAAAAACAGAAAAACTAACCTTTTAGTGTTTCTTGGAAGCAAAGCAACAAATAGATCTTGCCTCAAATGAAGTCACACCCACGGAGCAGGAGCAAGTCAAAAATTCCACAGAGATTAGGGTAGAATATGGTGCAGGTTTCTGGTCTCTGGGTACTCTATTTATAGTCTCCAGCAGATAACCAGATAAACCTTTAGAGATAAGCATTTTTGAATTCAAATTAAGATAAGCCTTTATCTTAATAATTCAAACCTAATTATCTCCTATATATCAAAATCGAAAATATATGTTTCCATATATATATATATATATATATATATATATATATATATATATATATATATATATATATATATATATATATATATATATATATATATATATATATATATATATATATATATATATATATATATATATATATATATATCGCTGATTTAATTACCTGCTATAATTGTCACTTACTCAACTATTGAATAATTATAATTCTAGTCCCTGCACTTTTAATTAATTAAATTAATCGCCAAATTAATTTCTAATTAATTAATATAGTTTCTAATTAATATATTATCACTTTAATATATTAATAAACTATTTATTTAATTTCTATTGATTTATTAATCACATAATAAATCCATCTTTCTCTCTACTGAACTTTCTACCAAACCTCCTGCTATGAGGGCAACCCAAATGGACTATGCTACTATTAATTAGGTAAATACTAATTATTAGTCATGACTTAGACACCTAATCCAACAATTTATAGTATAAGGACTTGTATTCTCCCCCTAAAATTACTGAAAATGGAAAAGGAGGGGTATGAATCTCACCCTTGAAGTGTAATCTGTCGAGAAAAGAGTGTTAGTTCAGAAGTTCGACGACAGGAAGTCGAGTCTTGGTTGCTCGGAACCTAAGGACCTTCTGATAATGCTATTATCCGATGGTTGAGAAAATGTTAATACGTGTAAATGAGTTAAAACTTAAATAGTGACGCTTGGAATCGTAAAAGGAGTCCAACTTACCAAGAATATGAGGTTTTACACCGGGAAAATGGCGGAGGATGGCTGTTCGTGGTGGTGCTGATGAGGCAGGAAGTTTGGAGGAGAATGGTGGTGGTCGAGTGTTGAGAGTGAATGAGAGAAGGTTGAGAGAAAAGCTGAGAAGGTGTTCATGGGTGTATGAGTTCGAATGGGTGTGGGAACTGATTAAGGAGTTGTTAGTTATCTTTATATCAAATCACTTAGTCATAGGCGTACTTAATAGCTTTTGACTTTATGATTGAGTTAACATATGCATTGGAAATTGTTATTTATAGTTGTTGATTGTAAGGATTAGGGTGATGGTCTTCTCTCATGAAGTGCCCGTTGTATAAAAGTGGTGAATTCTGAAGGTGAGGAGTCCGAAAATAGGGTTTTCGGAACACCTTCAGGAGTGGGTATCGGAAGATTCTGATCTGACTCAGAAGTTGGGGTCGGAAGTTCGTTCTCCGAACTTCATCCAAGAGTCACGTGTCTTCCGAGTTCGCATTCAGAGCTTGTTATTTGTTTGATTTTGGAAACTTCTCATTCAGAGCACTCTGAAACCCAGAGGCTCCAAGTTGGGGTTCCGAAGTTAGCTCGGAGGCTCGGAGAGCCGAAGGGTCCGAAAGTTGGTTCCGAAGTCGATGGTTCCGAAAGTGGATCGGATTTGGTTCCGAAGTCGATGGTTCCAAAGTCGAAGGGTCCGAAAGTTGGTTCCGAAGTCGATGGTCCGATGTACCTGGGGTTTAGCTTCCCACGCTTTCCAAAGCGTATCATTCCCTTCCATGGTGAGACTTTTAGCAATAGTTTTGTAAGGAAACGCTTTCACTGATAACAATGATTAAATTCATTAGGATATCACTAGAAATAGCGCCATCTTATAACTACGAAATTTGGAAAATGGATGTAAAATCATTTTCCTTAGTAGGAAACTGGCAGAGGATGTGTATATGACACAACCATATGGTTTTGTATAGTCCAAATATCTTAATGAAGTATGTAAGATTTAAAGGTCAATATATATGGACTTTAAACTAGCATCTCACGGTTGAAATCTTTGATTTAATGAAAAATCAAGGATTTGATTCTATGAGTAACAAAGATGAAACATATGTATATGTCAGAACTAGTGGGAGTGACATAATCCTCCTCATACTTTAATTCAATGACGTACCACCTATAGAAAATGATCTCCCAAAATTGCAAAGTGTGAGAAATTGGCTTGGGAATTGTTTTGCTATAAAAGACATAAGAGAAATAAAGGTATATGGAGATAGATCAGTAGATATCATTAGATTAAACCAAAGTACATATAAAATCTTGAAGAAATTTAAGATGCAGAACTCAAGAAAGAGTTTGTGCTCATACGACATGGTTTGACACTAAGGAAACGCAAGCGTCATGGATCTACTGATGAGCTGAACAGAATGAATCGAGTCCTAGATGCCTTGTCTTTGGGATTGATCATATATGCCATAATAAGTACAGGAACTAATGTATCATATACCTTCAGCATGACGAGTCGATATCACACTAATGCTGGCAAAACTCACTAGATAGAGTCAATAAAGTCTGTAACCTATTGAAGTTAGAAAGAGCTCAGTATAAAGAGTTAAATTGGATCAAGCTTCAACACTAAAAGATACGACTCTTGTTCACAGCCAGGGTCCAGACTCTTATGTATTAATTGGGAGACTTGCTCAATTGGGATGGCGTTCATAACAAATTTCACTTATTTTATTGGAGAAGAAGGTCTTTGGTGGTAGGAACTTAGAAAATGGTTGAACCAAGCGAAGACGTCATGATCGCTGTAACACCCCAATTCCACAATTATAAAATTCCATTTATTACCAAGGTTCCAACAAAATCTTTATTTAAAGAAAATAAAACTGTTCAACATATTTATTAAACCAACAGCGGAATATTTGAAAATCATAACATAGTTCATTAAAATAAATCTATTGTATGCGATGCGCTGCCGTCAAGCCTTGCCCTTCCCCTTGTCATTTGAAATACCTAAAATGTTATAAAATCAATGGGTAAGCTTAAAGCTTAGTGAATCCACAAATTACCATACATGCCCACATATTAAACAACCCGTCCTCGAGAACGACCCGACCCTGCCCGCCATACAAACTCGAAGTGGCCGTACCTCGTCCGAAAAGCCGTTTTCGGGATGTCTTCCTCCCGTACTCGCATTTGATGGTATCCTAACCGCAAATCAATTTTTGAAAACCACGAAGCGCCCTGCAGTTGGTCGAATAAGTCGTCGATGCGAGGTAATAGATATCGATTCTTCACCGTAAGCTTGTTCAGCTCACGATAATCTATGCATATCCTATTGGAACCATCCTTCTTTTTGACAAATAAAATGGGTGCTCCCCACGGCGACCAACTTGGTCGAAGAAATCCCTTATGCAGTAGTTCTCGAAGTTGAATAGACAACTCCAGCATCTTTGGAGGCGCAAGACGATACGGTGCTTTAGCTATCGGAGCCGCATCGGGAGTTAAGTAGATCTTAAATTCCACCTGTCTCTCTGGTGGTACGCCAGGCAGGTCCTCGGGAAAAACATCAGGAAAATCCCGAACCACCGGTATATCATCTGCTTTCTACTGTGACTTCTTTTTTCGAGCGTCTAAAACATAAGCAACAAATCCCGAACCTCCATGTTGAAAATGTCTGCGTGCCCTAGCAGCTAAACAGAAAACTGCACCTCGATTCTTTATCTCGCCCTGCACAACCAGCTCTCCCCCACTTGGGGTTTGAATCCACACCCGCTTGTTCTTACAGTCAATCCATGACTCGTGCTGACCCAACCAATCCATACCGATGATGACTCGAGGGTCACTCAACGATATAGGGATGAGATCGATCGGAAACTTTATTCCTTGAATTACTACTTCACATCCGCAATTTCTATTTCTAACGGACGATGAAGAGTCCCTAATGCAACACCGAAACTCCTTCCCAGAACGGCAGACACAAAAGAATGACTAGCACCCGAATCGAACAATACAAAAGTAGGTGTAGAGTTGACTAAGAAAGTTCCTAATCAAGCATAATAAATGCATTAAATTCGTACACCAAAGCATGAGGCAAGTAAAGAAAAAGTACCTGTAATGACGTCGGGCGCATCCTGTGCCTCCTCGGCGGTCATGACGAATGCTCGACCCTTGTGTCACACCCCGATCCTTGGCGGAATCTATCAAGGCGTGATATATTGTTCAAAGTCTCATGACAACTATGTTATAATATGATTAGATTCAATTAAGTACTAAGTATGCAAACAAGATCCACAACATACAAATACAAATCCAAATACAACAACATTTATTACATCAAATTTAAATAGTCTTGTGGGTTTCTATGGTACACCCTACTTTTCATCAACTTCATTATTCAAATCTGCATCATGGGTAAAAACAGGTCAACTACGAGAGTTGGTGAGTAATCTAGTTTTATTAAAGAAAATTGTGAGTTTGAATAATTTGAAATTTGTTTTCTTTTGAAGTTGGCAAGCAACTGTTATTGAGATAACAGTTTATAAATCAAACATTGATTAACAAATGATAACAACAACAATAAGTCCTCACCCTATATATACATATATATGTATATATATATATATATATATATATATATATATATATATATATATATATATATATATATATATATATGTGTGTATATATATATATATATATATATATATATATATATATATATATATATATATATATATATATATATATATATATATATATAGGATGGAGCATCTAATCATCATACACACTCAACCACGTGCAATCAATCACCTTAGCGTCCCAAGGCGGGGTGGTCAACCCAATAGTGCTATTATTGTCCATAACGTACCTCAAGAATACGGGCATAGTCATGGAGATTAGACTAAAAATGGTAATGCACTACAAGTACATGTAGCGTAAACAAACAATAATTATACAAATAATGATTCATGTATAAATGTCCCAACAATATCTCAATTGTGAAAAAATAATAAAATGAAGTTGAAACATATTAGAACCACATGATACACCCCAAAAGTATTGAAAATTATAAAATATGGGGTAGATTACTCACATTAGTCCAATAAGGAATGCGTGTGTTGTACAATAGACGGTTCGAGTCAAAATGTCGTAGAACCTAATATAATTAATAGTTTTGGCTTAGGAATCGATAAACGAGAATATAGTATTAATAAAAATAATTAGACACATATTCTTATATTAGATGAATTAACAATAATCCAAATTTTGTTTTGAATATTAATGTATTCATATGTTAAATGAATTTTAAATTGAATTAATTACTTTGCTTAATTAATTTATATTTTCACTTTAGGCAAGATTTTAATAATTTCTTATTAAAATAATAACTAGTCAAATTATAAGTATTTACAGATTTTATATATTATAAACAATTATTTATATGAAATAATCATTAAAAATGCATTTTTACATGCTTAGATATTTAGGAAAATGGTTTTAAATACTAAACAGTAATGAAACATTCTGAAATTATCAGAAAATCATTATTTCATAAAATAGTAGTTACTGTAAAATTTTCATATTTTTCTTAACTGCTTTAGTATTTATTTAGTATTTTAATAATTAAACCACAACAAATTTCGGGAAAAATAATAAATGACTCCCAAATATTCTGGAAAATTAACCATAATTTTCTAACATCATATTGAGCCTACTGTAAATATTGTGGATATTTTGGACTATGGGAAGTATTTCTTATGTAAATGTTTTCATGGAGTCTTTAAAATGTTAATAAGGTGATAAAAATATAAAATCTAGTTTTTAACATACATAACTATATTTTGCAATTTATTTATCTACAACAAAATAAAATACAAAATCAGCATCAAACAGTAAGATAAATGCATGAAACTTTATAAATCCACTTTACGCAGTATATGGGTTGTTCCAAAATTTTACCAGAATTTATTGACTGTAAAAAGTATTTTATGTGAATTATTTCCCTATTTTATTGCAATAATTATAGTAATTCAATAAAAATAAGTTATTTTCTGAAAATTTCCAGAACTTCTTATTTTATTGATGGGATCCTGAGAAAAATCAGGTTTATGCATAAAATGAGTTTTAGATAGTTTGGTGGATTTAATTTGTTTCATTCATGAATTTAAGACTTTTAACAACATACCTTGATGAATGCTTCAAGAGGGATGGAGATTTGAGTATGAGAGATTATTCTTGGCTGGAAAATTGATATTTCTTGGAAGAATTTCGAGATTGAGAGTGAGAGAAAGAATAGAGAGGGTTTGAGTGGTGATGAGAATAATGTGTTGGGAGAAAAATGAAAGGAAAGATGATGGGAGGTGTGAGTGGGAGACCATGGGAATAACTTTTGGCTTTTGGTGGTCTTCATAATTTCCCACTAGCACAAGCATCTCAATGTAATACACTAACTAATATAAAAATTTTATAAAATTTAATCTAGAGTTTATAAAAATAGAGTTTTATAAAAAAAATAGGTTATTATTTGATTATAACAATCTACTTTGATTTGAAGTTTAATTATAACATTCAAGTTTGATTCTTTTAATTTAATTAGAGCATCATACTTTGATTTGATTTTAATATGGTATCATAATTTAATTTGATTATAGTTATAACGTTATACTATGCTATATTGCTATTAACGTCAATTTATATCGTATTTGTATGGGTTTTGATCCTATTAGCGTCAAGTAAGTTCGAGTAGGGTTTATTAAATTTCCAATTGGGTTGGGTTGACCCAAATCCATTTTAGGCGGATGTCACAGTCTCCCCTACTTTAGGAAATTTCGTCCCGAAATTTAAGAAGAGAGTACCTTAAGAGAAAAGCTGCGGGTATTTGGTACGCATATGATCCTCACGCTCCCATGTATACTCGGGTCCATGTGCCGACTGCCACCTGACCATGACAAGGGGAATGCGACTTCTTTTGAGTTGCATTTCCTTCCGGTCGGCAATTTCCAAGGGTTTCTCGATAAATTGCATTGTCTCGTCGATTTCGATATCCTCGAGAGGAACATGAAGGTTCTCTTCTGCTAAACACTTCTTGAGGTTGGCTATATGAAATACTGGGTGAACTTTCTTAAGCTCTGTTGGTAGATCCAACTCGTAGGCTACTGGTCCGATCCTTTTCAGGATCTTAAACGGGCCTACGTAGCGTGGTGCCAATTTACCCTTGCATCCAAATCGAACCACACCTTTCCATGGGGACACTTTTAACATGACCATGTCACCCACGGTAAATTCAAGTGGTTTGCGTCGCTTGTCGGCGTAACTCTTTTGTCGGCTACGAGCTGTGAGAAGGTTATTGCGAATCTGAGTGATTTTGTCGGTTGTTTCATGGATAAGCTCAGGACCAACGATTGGAGAATCCACTGTTGCGCGAATTACATGGGACTCGCCAATTTCATTCCAGAAAATAGGAGATCGGCATTTACGGCCATATAATGCCTCAAATGGTGGCATCCCGATGCTAGAATGATAACTGTTATTATAGGAGAATTCCACCAACGGTAAATAAGAGTCCCAGTTTCCTCCGAAATCTAAGACACACGCCCTCAACATATCTTCGAGTGTTTGAATTGTCATCTCAGATTGACCATCGGTCTGAGGATGATAGGCGGTACTAAGATCGAGGCGAGTTCCCATGGCTTCTGGAAGTGATTGTCAGAACCGAGAGAAATCTCCCATCACGATCTGAAATGATGCTGAGAGGGATGCCATGCCGACTAACTATCTCGTCGATGTAAATCCGAGCAAGTTGTTCGACCTTGAAATGTTCACGGATGGGAAGGAAGTGAGCAGATTTAGTCAAACGGTCAATGATTACCCAAATGCTGTCATGTTCCTTGGTGGTACGGGGAAGTTTGGTTACGAAATCTATGGCGATCGCTTCCCATTCCTACTCGGGGATTACAGGTTGGACCAATAGTCCAGAGGGTCGTTGATGTTCTGATTTGACCCTGGAACATGTAAGACATTTGGCCACAAATAAAGCAATATCCTTTTTCATTCTCGACCACAAATAATTGGTTCTCAGGCCATGATACATCTTGTCAGCGCTAGGATGAATGGAATATCGAGTTTTATGGATTTCTTCCATCAGGAAGGTACGAAGATTGTCGCGATCTGGGATCCAGATGCGATCTTGATAATAGAAAATGCCATCAGATTTACTTTCCAACTCCCCATCAATTCCCGTGGGCATGTCATTTTCGGTAATTGCCGAGTGTTGGGATCCTCGAATTCGGTCGCTGAGATTGGACAAGATAGGAGAACATATTAGATGAAATTCCTTGGCATGTTCTTTTCGGCTTAACGCGTCGGCTACCATGTTTGCCTTTCCCGGATGATAGCGTATTTCACACTCGTAATCATTTAGGAGTTCCACCCATCGTGTTTGTCTCATATTGAGTTCCTTTTGATTAAGAATATGTTGCAAGCTCTTGTGGTCGATGAAAATTATGCATTTAGTGCCGTAAAGATAATGCCTCCGAATTTTAAGAGCGAAAACCACGACACCGAGCTCCAAATCATGAGTCGTATAATTCCTTTCATGGATTTTGAGTTGTCGCGATGCGTAAGCTATAACCTTTCCCCATTGCATCAAAACACAACCTAGACCGAGATTGGAGGCATCGCTATATACCACGAAATATTCGGATCCTTCAGGGAGTGTAAGAATCGGAGCGTCACACAATCTTTGTTTAAGGGTTTGGAAAGTGTCTTCCTGCTTGGGTCCCCAATCAAATGGCGTACCCTTGCAAGTGAGAAAAGTAAGCGGTAAAGCGATCTTTGAGAAATTTGAAATGAAACGCCGGTAATAGCCAGCTAAACCGAGGAATGACCGAATTTCCTTGGGGGTACGTGAGGCTTTCCAATTCTTGACTGCTTCAACTTTTGCAGGATCGACTAAAATACCCTTGTCACTTACAATATGACTGAGGAATTGTACCTCATTTAACCAAAACTCGCATTTCGAAAATTTGGCATTGAGTTGATTTCCTTGCAATGTTTGGAGAGTTAGACGAAGGTGTCTTTCATGGTCTGCCTTTGTCTTGGAGTAAATGAGGATGTCATCAATAAAGACGATAACAAAACGGTCGAGATAAGGTTTAAATACCCGATTCATCAAGTCCATGAATGCGGCAGGGGCATTCGTTAGGCCAAAAGGCATAACGGTGAACTTGTAATGACCATAGCGGGTTCGGAAAGCGGTTTTGGGGATGTCTTCTTCCCGTACTCGAAGTTGGTGATAACCCGAGCGTAGGTCGATTTTTGAGAAGCATGAAGCTCCTTGAAGCTGATCAAAAAGGTCGTCGATCCGAGGTAACGGATATCGGTTCTTGATGGTCAATTTATTTAACTCTCGATAATCGATACACATACGAAACGAACCATCTTTCTTTTTGATGAAGAGAACCGGGGCTCCCCATGGTGAAGTACTAGGGCGGATAAATCCCTTATCGGTTAATTCTTGGAGCTGACTTGCCAATTATTGCATCTCGGTTGGAGCCAACCGATATGGAGACTTGGCTATGGGAGCAGCCTCAGGAACGAGATCGATGCGGAACTCTAGCTCACGTACTGGAGGGAGTCCAGATACGTCATCGGGAAAGATGTCGGGAAAGTCTCGTACAATCGGAATATCTTCGATCTTCTTTTCTTTGGCCTTTGTTTCCACCACATGGGCTAAGAAAGCCATGTATTCTTTACGTAGATATGATCGAGCTTGAGTACATGACATAAGACTAAGCTTTTTCGAATGAGTCTCGCCATAAATACGAAGACTTTGACCGTCGGTGAGAGGAATACGAATGAACTTCTCGTAACATACTATTTCAGCATGGTTTTGGGATAGCCAATCCATTCCTACGATGATGTCGAAGCTACCAAGTTCCATAGGAACTAAATTGATGGAAAATTTATGACCGCTAAAATCGAAAGTGCAATCTCGGATGACTGCATTGAGTGAAACGTATTTTCCATTGGCGACTTCTACGGTAAAGTACTAATCAAGAATCGTGCGAAGTGTGTGAAGTATGGGCTCAAATTCTAAAGACACAAAACTTTTATCGGAACCTGAATCAAAAAGTACTGACGCATAGCAGTCATTTATGAGAAACGTACCATTTACGACCTTGTTATCAGTCTGTGCTTGAGTTGCGGTAATAACAAAGGCTCGGCCGTTGGGAGCTGGAACCTGCATTGTTGGATTTGCCTGGGCTTGAGTGTTGATGATATTGACGAGCCTAGGACACGCGTTTTTGAAATGGGTGGGGTCACCACAGTTGAAGCATGTTCCAGTTGGATACCGGGTTTGTGTTTGCTGATTTGAGGGTAGAGCAAATGGTCGCTGAGTTTTTGGTACCCGGCATGTGTCCGCCAAGTGGCCATAGCGACCACAAGTCGTACAAAGGCGACACGGGCTGGTGGTCATATGGTGATAGTTACAGTGGTTACAGAGGGGGTCGTAATGCCATCTATGAGAAACACACATATGGACTTGTGAGTTATTTGTAAATTAATTATGGAAATTAAGTTTGTAGACATTGTTGGGTAAAATGATTGTAAAACACTTGTTGGGCCATGGTTAGGACTTAGGAGTGTTGGGCATCTTTTGGGCTTTCCATGGGTACTAAATGTGAAGCATGTAGCAATTGCGTGGGCCCCCACAATACTAAGTTTTCACATGTTTTTCCCACTTCAAGGCCCATTAGGAAACTTAATAGTCCAATGAGTTGGCCATTTTGGAGTGTATCCTTTCGGATACATTTGATAACGTCGGGTAGTTTGATGGCTCAAAAGTAATATGAATGACGCGCTTTGGCATATAGGTTTGGGAACTCTCGCCTTTGGTCCCCAGGTAAGCAAACTGGTCCCTCGGTTGATTGGGATGTATACGAATGCTTACCTAGTCAGGACTTTCGGGCTACCGGCACCTCCCCCTTCCAGTTACTACGCGTCCATTACTTTGATCCTACCCAACTAGAGTGGATGACTTTTAATTTCCTATTAGCTCTAAGGAATATATATGTATATAAATTTTTATTTTGAAACCATTTGAGTATGTGTGTGATTTTAAGAGAAAGATGAGAAAATTCACAAGTGTATACACACATATAAGTGTTGGGAATAATAGTAAGCACATAAGGGAGCAATTAGCACACAAAGGTATTCCTAGGATTTTCTAAGTGCGAATTGCATGCAGTTGTGTGTGCATTTTATAAACTAGCATACGAGAGGACCCTAAAGGCTATAGACTAGGTCAAGGCAATTAACTTATTTCCCTATAGTCAAGGGCTCGGATACCAATCTGTCACACCCCGATCCTTGGTGGAATCTATCAAGGCGTGATATATTGTTCAAAGTCTCATGACAACTATGTTATAATATGATTAGATTCAATTAAGTACTAAGTATGCAAACAAGATCCACAACATACAAATACAAATCCAAATACAACAACATTTATTACATCAAATTTAAATAGTCTTGTGGGTTTCTAAGGTACACCCTACTTTTCATCAACTTCATTTTTCAAATCTGCATCATGGGTAAAAACAGGTCAACTACGAGAGTTGGTGAGTAATCTAGTTTTATTAAAGAAAATTGTGAGTTTGAATAATTTGAAATTTGTTTTCTTTTGAAGTTGGCAAGCAACTGTTATTGAGATAACAGTTTATAAATCAAAAATTGATTAACAAATGATAACAACAACAATAAGTCCTCACCCTATATATACATATATATATATATATGTATATATATATATATATATATATATATATATATATATATATATATATATATATATATATATATATATATATATATATATATAGGATGGAGCATCTAATCATCATACACACTCAACCACGTGCAATCAATCACCTTAGCGTCCCAAGGCGGGGTGGTCAACCCAATAGTGCTATTATTGTCCATAACGTACCTCAAGAATACGGGCATAGTCATGGAGATTAGACTAAAAATGGTAATGCACTACAAGTACATGTGTAGCTATTTATTATCAATTTAAACCATTAAATAATCATTAAATCAGGAAAAATAAGCAAACATTCTTACAAAAATCTGTAAATGTTTTCATGGAGTCTTTAAAATGTTAATAAGGTGATAAAAATATAAAATCTAGTTTTTAACATACATAACTATATTTTGCAATTTATTTATCTACAACAAAATAAAATACAAAATAAGCATCAAACAATAATATAAATGCATGAAACTTTATAAATCCACTTTACGCAGTATATGGGTTGTTCCAAAATTTTACCAGAATTTATTGACTGCAAAAAGTATTTTATGTGAATTATTGACCTATTTTATTACAATAATTATAGTAATTCAATAAAAATAAGTTATTTTCTGAAAATTTCCAGAACTTCTTATTTTATTGATGGGATCCTGAGAAAAATCAGGTTTATGCATAAAATGAGTTTTAGATAGTTTGGTGGATTTAATTTGTTTCATTCATGAATTTAAGACTTTTAACAACATACATTGATGAATGCTTCAAGAGGGATGGAGATTTGAGTATGAGAGATTATTCTTGGCTGGAAAATTGATATTTCTTGGAAGAATTTCGAGATTGAGAGTGAGAGAAAGAATAGAGAGGGTTTGAGTGGTGATGAGAATAATGTGTTAGGAGAAAAATGAAAGGAAAGATGATGGGAGGTGTGAGTGGGAGACCATGGGAATAACTTTTGGCTTTTGGTGGTCTTCATAATTTCCCACTAACACAAGCATCTCAATGTAATACACTAACTAATATAAAAATTTTATAAAATTTAATCTAGAGTTTATAAAAATAGAGTTTTATAAAAAAATAGGTTATTATTTGATTATAACAATCTACTTTGATTTGAAGTTTAATTATAACATTCAAGTTTGATTCTTTTAATTTAATTAGAGCATCATACTTTGATTTGATTTTAATATGGTATCATAATTTAATTTGATTATAGTTATAACGTTATACTATGCTATATTGTTATTAACATCAATTTATATCGTATTTGTATGGGTTTTGATCCTATTAGCGTCAAGTAAGTTCGAGTAGGGTTTATTAAATTTCCAATTGGGTTGGGTTGACCCAAATCCATTTTAGGCGGATGTCACACCTTGGTCCTAGGGGTTTCCCCTTTCCCCTGCCTACCATCAGTAATTCAAAGAGTAGTAGGCGCTGGATTTTGGACCGTCCCCAGAGTCAGAAGGGGAAACTAGGCCTTGAAATGGCCCACCTAATTACAATTAAAACAAATCTTGACATCCTGTCGACAATCCTTGGCATAGTGGCCTTCCTTTCCACACTTATGACATATTAGTATCCAGCAACGCCCTTCATGATTCTTCCCATACTTATTACACTTACCTAGGCTCCTTTGCCCTTGCTTTCCCTGATCTGCCCCTCGGAACTTCTTTGATGCCTGCTGAGTCTGAGTAGGCGCCGGACGCTTCTGTCTTTGTTGGGTTTCCAATTCCAACTATCGGGCCCGAGCGGCCGCGATCATATCAGTAAGGGTCTGGTGCCTAGCAGCAGACACAAATTCTCGAATGTATGTGCGAAGCATCACCGAGTACCGAGTCATCCTCATGCGCTCAGTTGCCGCAAACTCTGGACAGAAGAGTGCTCGCTCATTAAAGTTTTTGGTGATCTCCGTCACTGTCTCAGTGGTCTGGGTCAGGTTCAGGTATTCCTGTTCCAAGCGTTCCATTTCCACATGTGGAACATACTCCAGTTTGAACTGTTCCTTGAATTGCGGCCACGTAATAGCATCCAACTGAGCAGGGGTGAGATCTTTCGTTCGTATTTCCCACCAATCTTTCGCACCCTCTCTCAGAAGATTCACCGCAAATGTTACCTTGGAGTTCTCAGGACATGAACAGGTGCGGAAGGCACCCTCTACCGCGAAAATCCACCGCATACTGACAATCGGAACCCTGCCCCCATCGAACATCGGAGGCAAACAAGCCGAAAAGTCCTTATAACTTGCATCTCTGGCCCGTGATGTGCCCTGAGTAGCCAGTCGCTCCTCGAGCATTGCCCATAGCTCAGCCTTAATTGTACCAAAGAACTGAGGTATCGAAGCCAACACTTCTCGCGAAACCTCCTCCACTATCAGGTTGCGGATATTCTCATCATTTGACCCTTCCCCGTTCGAGGCACCCGTATCTGCCCCACCGTTACTTCGTGTGATTGCCATTCTGAAATGCGCAATAATTTTGATATCAATATTCGGGTCACTCCTATCTACCCAACCACTTGACTTTCTAGGACTTTGGTTGACTACTCTTGGCTCAAGCGTAAATCCTGTGCTTTCGGTAGTATTGGCCTGGTACTACCTTCCATACCTATTCGCCCTTACTCCAAGTTCATCAACCATCCTCCTAAAATGTCACACATACACCAAAAACCACTTCCTATGAACCCTGTGATCATGCACTGTGGTGCCTAATCATTTGATCTAACTCTCCATCCCACACGTGCCTAAGAGAACTACTGCTAACGTCGTCGAGTCGCCTCACGGACGCATAGTCGTACACAATCGGGGAATAATATAGACGTTTGAATAACTGATCTACCCTAAAGTCACAACCAAACAAGGAACAGCCAGTAATGCCAGACCAAGAATTCTTTAGGCTATCTTACCCTAATTGTATATAACCTACCAGCATTCACTAAGCAACCTAACGACACTAGCATAAAATTCCCAAGCAGCACATATTGCATAAAACAGTCCATAGAGTATATTATTCAGGCAATTCTACATCCTAGCATAATACATAGAACAAACTTGGCATTGGTAATTGGGAATCACAAAACTTACTTGAGCTCGGTTGACAGTTCGCATCGCATCTTCTCTTATTTAATTTAACTTTCCAAAAATATTTTCTTAACAAAATCGCTCAATCCTAAGTTTGAGTTTGGATTCCCAATACAGTTCATCCAAATCCCTCAAACCAAGGCTCTGATACCAATTTGTAACACCCCAATTCCACAATTATAAAATTTCATTTATTACCAAGGTTCCAACAAAATCTTTATTTAAAGAAAATAAAACTGTTCAACATATTTATTAAACCAACAGCGGAATATTTGAAAATCATAACATAGTTCATTAAAATAAATCTCTTGTATGTGATCCGCTGTCGTCAAGCCTTGCCCTTCCCCTTGTCATTTGAAATACTTGAAATGTTATAAAATCAACGGGTAAGCTTAAAGCTTAGTGAGTCCACAAATTACCATACATGCCCACATATTAAACAACCCGTCCTTGAGAACGACCCGATCCTGCCCGCCATACAACAGCTACAGGCGTCCATCATACAACAGCTATGGACACGAGAAGGTTCTACCCATCATACAATAGCTATGGGTTCCCGGTTATGGCCCAGCCCATCATACAACAGCTATCGGACAAGGCAATAGTCCAACTCACCATACAACAACTACGAGGGGATAGACATCAGTACTGAGCCCAACAACAAATAATCACAGATATAGAGCAAATCATATAACTGTAAATACCATACAAGATGCCTAACATGCAACATCATATAGTAAGGTGAGGATACTCACCTGATTCGTAACCGTGTAGATATTCTCTAATATCCCCACTTAGCTCGTCCACACACCTAATTCCCACATACACAACATGTCAAGCACTGACCAAACTCCTATAGACTTGCCTAAAAGTCAGACCCGACGTTTGGTAACCAACATTGGTTGAAATTAAGCTTTTGGGTCAAACAGTCGCTCGCCGCGGCGTGGTTCCACACCCTACGCGTCGCGGCTAGCTTCGTATAGTTGCGGGGTTTAGCCGAACCCGCGTCGCCGACATAACATGTCCGCACCGCGGACCCATATTGATCTGAAATCTTATTAGCCCTTAATCAGTACAGCCATCGGCTAGGGTTCCTCTCTATATCCTTCCTGTGATCAGAAACTACCCTAAGGTCACTTCCTTATTGACATGCATGTCCTTGGTCCAAACCCTAAGTGTTACAAATCATCAAGACTACTAATCGAAGGATAACACTTATATAACGAGAAGAAAAGTGTAGTCAGAATAGTAGATCTTCTTACCTTACTTCTGAAAAACGGAGTGGTGCACACGATCCGCTGCAAGCCTTCACTCACGTTGGATCTCCTTCTCCTAATCTCCAAAAACCTTCAAAGCCTTGAAACCGAAGAGCCTCTGCTGAAACCGGTCGACTCTACTCTAGGAGACTTCCAAAAACACGAACCCTAGGGCTAGGACCCTTTATATAGGCATTTAAATCCGAATTAAGGTTTTTCATAACTGCGGCGCACCGTGCCGCGGATTTTCCCTAGTCGCGCCGCGCGTACAAATTCATTCGCGAATCCAGATCCTTTCCGAGCCGCGCCACGGATCCGTCCGAGCAACGTCTCGGCGGAACGGGTCTTACAATCGCTTTATCGAGAGACTTCCTTCTGAAAATCGATTTTGGTGAAAAATGACATGGTGATCAGATGGTTAAGTGCAGAATCCACATCATCCCCTTGTAGGTATGTAATTCCCTAAACAAGTGTATTTTAATTTTATTGTGCACCATTTTAATCTAATTCGTTGATATAATTATCTTAGGGTTATAAGGTTGGTTCTGTGATTAACTCATGTTATATGGTTCTATTTTGATCTTTCTTTCTCTCTCTCTCTCTCTCTCTCTGTATATATATATATATATATATATATATATATATATATATATATATATATATATATATATATATATTGTATGAATGTATAACACACCCTATATGTGTGTGCGAGCGCAGATCAAAAGAAAGGAGATCGAGAGACTATAAGATACGGAGGAATCGAGAGGCAAAGAATGACAGTAGGAGGCAGAGATCGAGAAGCAGTGGCAACAATTTTAAAATCGAGTGCATCATCGACGGAATACTGACAAATTGCTGATGGATCACGTGATCCGTTGGTAATCCGTTGATGATTCATCGGTAATCCAGCTTTTTATGTTTATGCAGGTCCTTCTTCATTCTTCTTAAGATCCGATTTGTATGTTATGTTTGTTAGTAGATGATGAATAGATGTTTTCGTATTCTTTAATGACGAAAGCTTGAAACCAATGTATGAAAACATATTATTCTTTTAGAATGAAAACTTAAAGAAGAGATAATTGGTGTTATTCTTTAATAATAAAAGACTGAAATCAGAGTATTCTTTAAGATTAAAGGCTGGAAAAGAGAGGATTGATGGTTCAAGAATGTTGTAGGTATTGTTAGCAGATGGAAGATGAACAAATGTGATAAAAGCGACGAATAGTAAAGAAGAATGTCGGGTTTTCATATTTTAGTTTGGCCTTTTAACAAACAGATTCTTTAAGAATGTAACTCCAATATTATAACTTTTTGTATATTCTTCAAGGATATTATCATACAAATTTTAGTATATTTTACAACAGATTTTTAAAGAATGTAGTATAGAAGGTTGTGTTTATTCTTCAAAATGTTGTATATATTCTTGTTTTATGTTATAGAATAAACTATTGAAAATATGTTTTCATCGTATTTTTTATGAATCTGTGTTTTTTTAATATAATTGTTTTAAATATTAATCACAAAATAGATATTTGAATTTTACTTAATAAGATAATTAAATATTTTATAAAGTCCCACATAATTAGGAGATAAATAAATTATTCCTTTTTTAAATATTGATTAAAAGACTAAAATACCCTTTCTAGGGTTTAATTATAAAATCTGATTAATTAATTTTCATATATTTACGATTAGGTCCCTGCATCTAAAATCGTGGATCATTTCGATCGGACGCCCCACATTAGGTCATACATTTACAAAATAGATGCAATTCACTTTTAATCTTATATATATATATATATATATATATATATATATATATATATATATATATATATATATATATATATATATATATATATATATATATATATATATATATATATATATATATATGTTATATTTCGAAGAACAATTATTATGAGATAGTACGGTTAGTGCTATTATGTGAGAAATGACGATGAGAATATATGTTTTTGGTAATATTTATATTAAACAAATATATTCTCATAGAATTATTGTTACTATAATGCATTTTCAATCATTATCATCCATTCTTGTGTTTCGCACATTCTGATTCTGACAGACATATGATTATTCTTATAGAATAAGAATCATAAAAATTCCATATAACTCGTATAGAAGATTTAATGGCAATAATTTTATTAGAATATGTTTGTTTTGTGTTCACATTACCCAAAAAACATATAATATTCGTCATTTCTCACAAAATGACATTGTCCGTTCGGTCTTACAATAATTTTTGTCCACAATAGAACTTTTATATATATATATATATATATATATATATATATATATATATATATATATATATATATATATATATATATATATATATATATATATATAATTCCTTACTAGACAGTTTATGATTGATCAATCTTTTATAGCCTAAACCATTAAAAACTTATAAACAAACTGATAATATTGTCTTCTTTTTCATTAAGTAACCATAAGATGCAAATTGGCAAAAGAGGTTTAGAGATCTGTCTTTCTTTGGTGCAGCTCCCAGGTTCCTGAAATGGAGGTGGTGGATGACATATTAGGCTTTGTGAAAACATGGGGGGGTTGTCAAAGGAGAAGGAGGAGGCTAACCGCCATTGTGTATGGAACGTTTTGGAGTATCTGAAAAGCCCGGAATGAACGTGTATTTCAGAAATTAGAGTCTTCCCCCTTTAAAATTATATCCATCATAAAATATTTAACAATGCTATGGTTTAAATGTAGGGGCTCGAAAGGTATTATAGTTGGAGAGTCGTGGATAGAATGCCCCTTTTATAATCTGTGATTGTAAATAACTAGCGTTGCTCCCGTGCGGAGCACGGGTCATCAGGGGGATTGTCTTTGCATTACGTAAGCATTCAAAAAGTAGACGGTTTCTTTTTATTGGTAAGTACCCAGATACAGAATTGTGCTCAAGTTTTTTCTATAATTTGTTATATTTTTTCAAAGTACAATGCTGAAATAAGAAGAAGAAAAAGGATACTATGAGAAATATTAAACACACCCATACAGATACAAACACAAACACATAGACAAGCACACGCATAGCCACACAACATATCCAACTATTAGCAAGAACCAACATTAATATCTACATTTAACAGTAACATCTACTTAACAAAAGATACAACTGAGTTAAATTTTCTCAATAATTTAGTATGAATGTATGATGCTATATTGAACAAATAAATGAAAGTACATTTGATACTAACCTTTTCATTTTTAATTCATCATTTATACATGACTTGGAAAGAAGCATAAACGCCTACAGGAGCTGCAGCTTCTCCAAATGTAAATTGCTAGTTCTTGCATTTAAAACCAAGTTGGGACTTTCGGTAGGCCCATTTTTTAGTGTTGATTGTTGAAAATTTGTTAGTAATGGATAAATGAAAGTAGGATGCTATAATACACAAACAAATTAAAGTAGGTTGGTATTTCTTACATTTAGCTGGAAAAAAAATTACATTGTCCCAAAAGCTAATATTCTCCGAAAGCTAATTTATCAAACTTGTGACTTATCTGCAAGATATATTATAAAATTATTAATACAAGTAACAAAATCTTGGATAGATAAATAAGGGGCAAAAAGGTAATTTTTTTAGATTGATGGTAAACTACATTATAACTGTCCTCTTGAAAAGCTAGCAAATGAGGGATATGAATACTTGACTGATGCAGTTTGTTGACTTCTAAAGATCCATAAATATGATACAATTATCACAACATAATATTATAATATATATGTTGTTTAAAAGATTCTTAAAAAATATTATTAATTGGTATACCAAGATTTTATATATTGTTTAAAAGATTTTAAAAAAAATAAAAAAGAAAAAACTTACCAGTAGAGGCAAATTAAAGTTTCTTACAAACCTAACACATTCAGCATGTCCTGGAATAAGTTCAAAATTAAGTATTTCAACATAAGTATAATAAATATAATGCAATAAAAACGATAACAAAATGAATTTCAATTACAATAAAATTATTACCATCTGTTGAGAGATTAAAGCAGCCCAATCGGTCACCAGCAACTAAATCTGCCCCACATTGAAGAACTATCACACCTAGTTGATAGGTTTCAACAACTTTCACAATAATCTACAAAAAAAAAAACAATTGTGATATATACACTGATATACATAAAATATAAAGACATATAACTTTTGATACTTACTGTTTTAAACAACCGTGTAAAGCTGCCATCATCTATACAATCGCAAACAATCTATAAAATCGCTAACCCAAAATCCCACATCCTTACAAAAACAGTGAAGAAAAAATTGGCAACTCACCAGAAAGCGCAAACCCAAATCCTCGGAAAACCTGCGAGACTTTTGAGTTGATTGGAACGACCGGATATTGAACTTTTGTTTGGAATCCGAATGTGGTGATGCGTGTGGAATCAGGCGGAACCCAATGTAGAACCAAGAACCCTGTGTCTTTTGTCACAATCGCATAAACCCATCATCCCCACCCAACCGCTCTCCATGGAAGAAATGCCTACAAATGTTCTCGATTGAAGAACTTGAAGCATATACAGTGGTAAAATAATATTTTTACTAAAGTGGTAAAATAATATTTGTAAGTCTGAAAAGTAAGTAAATTAGTAAAATAATATTTTTACTAAAGTGGTAAAATAATATTTGTAAGTCTAAATATTAAGAAAATTAGTAAAATAATATTTTTACTAAATTAGTAAAATAATATTTTTAAGCAAAAAATAATCATAAAGATTTCCTCCTGTAAGTCGATTCTTAAAAAGTTGGCATTGATTCTGCTCTTTGAGTTCTAAGTTCTTCAACCATTTCTAGAGCTCGAATCTTCATATCTGCCCAAGAGATAGGGATTCCCTTCCACGAATACTCTCTGTATTAACAACAATGTCATAAGGAATGGAATTAGGTTAAAGGGAATTGGAATCTGAAGGAACCATATCCATGCCACTTGTTTAGTTAGTAGGTACTGGAATGGAATTAAATGATAAAAAATGAATAACTTTTTTTTTGTAATGTTTTTTGATGACTGTAAATATGTATATAATTGAACGTTTTTGTTTTTATTTTTATTCGTTTAAATATATATAATAAGGGCATTTCGATGTTTCTATAAAATAAAAAGAAGAATGAATTCGAATTCCTTTTACCCTCCTTAAAAATGGTGAAATCCATCAAGCATCGCTTAAAAGATTCGCTTAAAAGATTCTGACAGAATTGAATTCCATCCATCTGGCAACCAAACATGCCATGGAATGGAATCTTGAATTCCGATTCCGTCGGAATTCACAAACCAAACACGCCGTTACTTTCCAACATCTCATTCCTTCATACCTTTCATTAACTTTTAAAACACAAAATCAACAAATTCTTTTACCTGGGTTTTATTGGAAAATCCATCTACCAAACAACAAAAAAAAGAAAAAATAAATACCAAGCTTGTAAATATGCACTTAATATTACTGTAAAATAAGACGGAATTGAATACCTTTAGTTCATTAGCTTCTCCTTCAAGCATGCTTCCATAACTGCGATGAACCTGAAAAGACTGATCAATTTGCAGGAATAGCTGGCATTTGGTCATGCTTATTGGTGCCACTTGTAGATGAAGGGGAAATTCGGTAATTGTATCATTAATGGCTATAAGTTTATCTCTAACTAACCAGAACTCATTGAAGGAAACGATTAGATAATAATTCCCTATCGTAGGTTCAAAGTGCATGTCTCAAACTCAAGTCAAGAATTTCAAATTGTCGTGAAGTGAAAGAATGTCAAGTTATTAGAAGTTATGTTTTTAAAATATTAACTTCATAGCCCAAATATTTCAAATACCTTGAAGATGTATATAATGAATTGATTAGTGAGAGTATAAAAACGAAATAGAAGGAAGATAAAAGATATGAAATAGAGATTAGATATACCTACAATTGTTCTTTTATTTTTGTGTTCAAATTCCTCCCATCTATCGTATTTTCCATTTTAACTTTATTATGGGGGGTCCAAATGTTTATAAAGATTGCTGACAGTTTCGTGGTTGAAAAATGCTTTATAATACCTTTGTTCTGACAGAAAGTGGATTTGAAACTATAAACTTGAAATATTGAGGGAGATATTTGCGGTCAGCATCACCATCACTATATTGAGCAGTACAGACCAAGCTGAATTTTGTGAAAGCACAGAAGGTGAGATGCCCTAAACCCTAAACCCTAAACCCTAAACCCTAAAAAGATTTTGATTTAGTTGGAAAACAATCTAAAGAAATATAACCATTCGTGGTTTAAAGCAATGACATAGAATTCAATGTCTAATAAAATGAATCTTCAATGATTTTTATCAAGTTTATTATTAAAATATCATTGTTTGAAATATTTGACAAAGTGAAAGTTGCTCTTTATTTTAATAACATTTCTGTAAGTTGGTATACATTTTAAAATTGAAATTAGCATGTAATAATAAATAGACAAATGAAAGTGTGTTGCAATTTCTTGTATTCAACCCTTATGTAGATGGTATGTGGTGGACATGTAAAGATTACAAAATATTTCTAGTAATCAAATATTGAAGTATATCCCTCTTCAAAAACAGGCCAACTCCAAAATGTACGTCGATTTTGAAAATGATAAGAGAACGAATTGATAACTCCATAATTCTATTAATTAAGAAGGAGAATTTTGTTGATCACAATATTTTCCAACTTTTTGATCAGAGTTTTTTGGTGCAGAATCTTCATCAGGAGAGTAGTATGCATTGGTAATCGGTGTGAACCATCTCAGGATGTGTTAAATAAGATTATAACCAAAATATAAGTTTCTACGTTACTTTAAAAAAATAAATTTCTATTTTGATTTAACATCATGAAACTTCATAAAAATTATTCTGTCAAAAGATAGGTTAATATTACAACCTTTTACTCTTTTATTTAGGTTTTTCATAAGAAATAGCAATTAACAGAAGAAAATATGAAACAAATAAATAAGGGATAAAGCAATAAGGTGGGTCAGGGTGAGTTACCTTTCATATGGCTCGTATTCACAGGAGTGTCGAATGTAAGAACCTATGAATTGGTTCGTCAAGGGCAGCCAAGTCGCAAGGAATTATATACAAACTTCTAAAACTTTGCAGTTGCTTGAGTCGCAAGACGGAAAAGACTCGAAGTGGATCCAACAATGTGAAACTATCATTCAACAACAATTCATGTTAACACAGTAACACATATCATACTGATTAAATAAGTAAAGCAATTATTGTTGTGAAGCTCAATGGTGATACATTGTCTAAGCTAAAAAAAGGCATAAGTGGCTAACGGCTAAGTGATGGCATATTTCTTTTTTGATTTTTGGCTTACTTTCCTTAAGTCTTTGGTCCTTTACCTTGTAGAAATTAGCACTTGGATAGCAGAGCGCCTTGTTAGAAATAAGCTATAAATTATCATCCCTCTTAGGCATTTCATCGAACACCTGTTAGGCATCAATCAAACATCTGACTTGGAAACTTTAATCAAAGCATGAAAAAACCAAAACATAAAACATTATAAGAATAAGAAAAAATAGAGAGGGCGGATACCTCACGATGAAACAAACCAAGTTATTACCGCCACCTCCATAGAATCTACCACTTAAATTTGTAGAGCTAGAAAAAAACTGTGGCAATGCGTGTGTATGTGTCTTTCATCGCACCGTCTGATTTGCAGAGTCACAATACTGATACAAAGAAGAGGAACGGGAGTAGAGATGAATAAGAAGAAGTCACTGATTTGTCTTTTTCAATGAATAAAGCATTTAGGTATTCTAATTTGATGTTGTCGGTAATACCTGGTTATGCGTTGGATCGTGCTGGAGGTTGATCGGAGTTGGTGGTGGGGTTAGGATCACAGCACTAAAGTATCGAACCAAACCCCCATTATCAAAAGGCTCGATTCAAAGCGAAGCGTGAATCTCAATCGGAAGAACAAAACCATACCCAACCTTCTCCAGGTAGGCGGTGGTCGGAGATGGAGGTGGGAAGGGGGAGGAACGGGGTATACGGGTGGTGGAGATGTAGGAGATGACGGACGCGATGGTGAAGAACGGAAGAGGCTGGCGGAGGTTTTTACGCTTCATATTCCGTCTCCACCGGTATAAACTACACCTACGATCCTTGGGGATCGGTTACTCCAAATTAGCCAGAGAGAGTTAGAGAAGCGGTGGAGCGGCGATGTGAAGAGTGTGGTGAAGCGGTGGGGGAAGGAATGGTTACCAAGAAGACGGAAAATCACCACAGTGTCTAAGAACGACATGCAATCCCTTATCCACAAAGATCCGAATAGGATGATCCGGATCCGGCATAATAAACGCGTGACAACCCGAAACAAAAAAACCCCAGGTAACGTTTCAAAAAAAATACGCATTTTAAATAGTAGAATAATTAGTGTTTGTACTTTTCTCTGGGTCTCGCAGCTCGCCTGATCCAGTTGTTCTTTTAATATTATTGTATTGTGGGTTCCAAAAAAAACTGTAATTGCACATCCTACAATTATTCTAATGAGTCTCGGCAAAAATATGAAAGATGATTAGCCTACTCTTCTTTGACAGTTTCTTTTTCTAACGACCGGTCAGCGTGTGGAAGGGTTCAACTCTTGCAATATTCAACGATAAAAAAATCAGATGTATATCAATAATTTGTACGACAATGAATCATTGATGAGTAAATAAAAGAGTTGAATGACATATGGAAGGGTTCAACTCTTGCAATATTCAACGAGGTCATTAACTTGACTCCATGTTAAAAACATCCCTTTCTCTTCAAACTTTAGCATTTCACCCACTAATTCAACCATAGTCAACTATAACCCTACAATACTTAAAAATCTCAAATTATGGCCACCAAACCAAAATTCACACACTAATCTATACATCAAACCCAACCAATTCAAATTTTGAATTTCTTATTATGGATCACCCATTTATTTTTCACTTGATACTTATGAATAGTTTTACAACTCAGCCTAGTATTTTTTTGGTTCTTCAAAAGAAAAAAAAAACGATTCTACACTTTCATATATATTTCTTCCAAGCTTAAAAATGTGACAAGTGTCCATTTTCGTGAGCATTATGTTTACCCTATAATTAAAGTTATGCCGGCACAACTACCAAATATTAAAGCTCACTCGTAGATCACTAGATTGTATGCAAATCTATTAATTATAGAACAATGTTGTTGATCTATTTAATTTTTTAAGAATGTTATACTCTAAAAATAAAAATTATAATGTTTAATTTAATATTTTGATATTTGCCAAATAAGCATAAGGAATTATGAAAAGGAAAAAAGAGAAGAAGAAGAGAGAAGGAGGCGTTGGAGGCAAGTAAACCCCACCTCCCAACCGCTTTCTCGCCTTTTATAAATATACACATCACACACATACATGCTTATATAATATATATACTCCATGATCTTCAGCAAATTTCCTCCATTTTTAAGTTTCTGGATTGATTTCGGAACACCCATTAATCTTCTTTAAAATCCCATCAACAATCAGAGATCTTTTGCTTTTATACTAAGGTAATGTGCTCCACGATTCCCCATGGATTCCTTTCTACTCACTATCACTTCATACGAACATGGGTTTCTGTTTGTGTTTGTGTTTCTGTTTCTGATTGGGGGTTTTGGAGTTTGTGAACTGATTGATTGAGATGTTCATCGTGATTCGATTCGATTCAGATTTTGGGGTTTTCTAGGTCGCCTGCTTTCTATAAAGATTTAATGAAAAAAGATTTATTCCCCGCTGACTGTTTTGATCTTTTCGCTTTTAGTTACTAGATTTATTTGAAGTAATACTTGATTAGTATTGGTGTAAATTGACTTGGGTTTGAATCGAATTAGCTTATTTTTTATTCGATTCTCATAAATTCATTGAATGATCGGTATCTTTACAGTTAATTTAGCTTGCAATTGTGGCGGCGACAGGGACGATTAGAAGATGTTGGGTGAACTCATTACAAATTGTCTTATGTAAGTCGCTTTCGTACATCAATCTCGATATTCACTGGATTTAATTTGGGGGAAATTGGTGTTTGGATACATGGAATTATGAACTCGAAGTGTTTGACTTCCGATTTTTACTCCATTTTTGTTATTTCTGCAGGTTGATTCTCGGATATGCGTATCCAGCTTTTGAGTGTTTTAAAACAATCGAAAAACATGGAGTTGAAAATGGTGAATTAAGATTTTGGTGTCAATATTGGTTAGTTCTCATTTCTATCTTCTTTAATCTCAATCATTAGAAAGTTTACCTAATTGGGAGTTTGGTCAACTACTTTGTTCATGGAGGTCAAATTGATGGCCAAATTTAGCTTTCCATGATATGAAACATGTTGAATTTTAGATAATTTTAATTCATTGAGTTCGGAAACATTCATGATTAGGCACCGAAGAATATTGGATGATTTTGAGAAGTAATAATAATGTTTTTTCCAAGCGACATTTTGTTCTAATTATTGAAAGAGACGTGTGTTTGTTATGATGCGCTTTGAGTTGCTTGTTCATGTCCTAATCAACCAATAGTTTTATCAAATTCTTGAAGCATAATATTTTATTTTATTATTTTATTAGTGTCGGGTTGTCATTTTCGTTTTATCTTTTAACATAATGAAAACGCTACCCATATCAAACTAATATAGGTATTATTTTTTTTTTGAATTAGTAATAGAATTTTTTTTGGTTCCGTTAGCTGATAACTATAGCAAAATAATATTATCATTTGGTTAGTTGATATTACCATCTAACAAGTCAAAAGAATCTAATACATGAAAACCATGTAGAATGCTTGTTTTCATATATCCCTTTAAGTAAAAGATGTCAATTTACTTTTAGTGTATGTAAAGAAGGGCCCACTTGAGTCATGCTCTTGGAGTGATTTTGAGTGATAATGATGATGTAAAATCACATTCACATGGAACATGTTTGCTTCAATTGAAGTCTTTATCTTGTGGCAAGAAATAACATTCTTTTTATGCATAGTTGTTCATTTTCACAAGAAATCAATCTTTTTGCAAGTTTGCAAGCTTTCACTCAAAGTTTTCAAGGTTTCTTGTCTCAATGCAACAATTTGTCAATTTGATATAGTGTAATAGTGGCTTGTTGGTTAATGGTTACTTGTTGATTAATTGAATTTTAATTTCTTTTCAGGGTAATTGTTGCAATACTCACGGTCTTCGAAAGGGTCGGTGATATATTCATCTCATGGTACGTCTTCTTTAAAAACGTTTGCATAAATATTTTTAAAGAATAAAATCTGTCAAATGAATTGGAATTTGATGGAATCGGAATCTGAAAGAATTGCAATCTGTCGTCAGTATGGTCGTCAGAAACGACATGGAATTCAGTAATAAAAACTAAATTATTTTTAATTTCACTTATAATTTTCACTTTTATTTATTTCAATATACATGAAGAGGGTATTTTGGTCTTTTAATAAAAAAGTCGAGTACAATTGAATTTCTTCCACCCACTATAAACGGTGAAATCCATGACAAAATTGAATTCCATGATTTATCAACCAAACATTTCACGGAATAGAATCTTGAATTCCAATTCCAAACATTTCATGGAATAGAATCTTGAATTCCAATTCCATAAACGGAATCAAACAAATCAAACACGGTGAAAATAATCTACATTGTGATAAAATTCTTGTAGGGTGCCAATGTATGGAGAGATGAAGCTAGCCCTTATCATCTACTTATGGTATCCTAGTACCAAGGTATGTATATATGCGTGCTTGTACTTTGTGCAATTGAAGTTGTACTATGTAATGGAATTCCATTTATGCTCATGATATGGCTATATATTAATATGGAAAGTTTTGGGGTTTTTCAGGGTACTTGGTATGTATACGAAGCAATGTTGAGACCATTTGTGGAAAGACATGAGACGGATATAGAAAGAAGTTTAAAAGAATTGAGGTCAAAAGCATGGGACGTGGCAATTTATTATTGGCACAATTCTACAGAATTGGGTCAAACCAAGATTTTTGAAATCTTTCACTATTTGCTCTCTAAGCCTTCAAGACCTGAGGTATCATCTTCTTTCTATTAGTTGGAATCGTACATAATACGTCCCATTCCATTATAGTCCTGGAATCGTACAACCCATTCCATCGCAATGCTGGAATTGAAATTTGCGATTGTTTGTATTGTGAAGGTTTTGCGAAATCATGGGGATTCCGGTGAAGGACGTCCTCCGCCGCCTCCGGTTACTCCAGCTTCTTTTTTCCGATCAGAGCAGGCTGGCGAAAGATGGACTCCGCCTGCGCCGACTGCTCCACTTGCTCCGGCGACGCCAAATAGCAGCCGTCATCACCCTGTATACGCGGAGGAACTGCACCTTCCACCATCGCCAAGTAGATCCGGGTCGAATTCGGGTCATAGAGAACCGGTTTGGCTAAGATTTAGACGATCCAGAGGACTTTGATCGGTTGAATAGAAGGACCGGGTGTACAAATTGTAAAGAACAGCAGAACAAAGAAAGTTGTAATTTGATTTTCATTCATTCAATTGATTTCTTTTTTTGTTTCTACAAATTACGGAAGAAATCAAAGCGAAACTGTGGTCGGTGTTTTACATTTTGTTACCTCTTTTTAAGTGTTATAATTTGGAAGCAGCGGTTCCGACTTGAATTGGTGGGAGGAAGCAATCGAAGGCTGCGGTTATGAGACTGAGTACAGCACCGGAGAATTGGGTCCAGAGGCGGTGAAGAACGGTGGCTCCGTCAGCTTCAGGGGAAGTGGACATGGGTTGAAGGTAAGCCCAGGCAGCGTGTTTCACAAGCGGATTCCGAATCGAGATTTCATAACCTGAATAGACAGGAGCTTTTGGGGACTGGACGTGGGCTGCCGGCGATGGGAGAATGTCCCGGAGGGAGGTGTAGCAAGTGGGTTTGATCGCGATCAGCTCAAAATCCACTGAAGAAGATGACGACGATGACGTCGACGACGACGAAGATGTGGCTGTTGTGGTGGTGGCGATGGAGGAGGGAGAATAGCTGTACGGAGTTCGTGTCCCGGTGGAGTTCCGTCGGCGGAGGATGTTGATCGGTGTTGTGCTGGAATCATCGGCGGCGGCCATTGCAACTGATGAAATTGAGAAATCAAAGAGGGTTTATATATGAAAAAGGGTTTGTATTTGAGAAATGTTTTATGGTTTTGTAGTATGAGTAAAGCCAATAATTGGCGTATACTGTCAATGTCTTTGTATTTTCTTTCAAGATTTATTAAAAACAAATAAACAATTTCCACTCAAAATATTGCTTGTGATTTTATTAATTAATTGAGCTCATTAAATTTTATAGAATCAAATCCCTTTGAATAATATTATATTGGAAGTATCGGGACACCTAGGTAAAGATCGGGTATATTTATTTCAGTAGAAGCATCAAATTTGTCTACTGCCCTCCACAAATATACAAATCAATGTGATATTAAAATCTTATTTTTAAATTAGTTAATAATATCTTGTCAATATCCAGGTTACAAAAAATATTCGGATTTTGATGCGCTCCTGTATCATTTAGAGCAAAAGTAAAGAGAATGATGCCTTTTTGAGATCCAATCCAAAGTTATCCAAGTAGTTGGTCAAACCTAATGAGAACCAAGAAATAAAAAAGTCAAAAGAGTCTTCCATATCACTCTTATGTTAAATATCTTAATGTAAACTAAAATAAAATGAACGACCTCATCATAAGAAAACAAGAATGAAGGCTAAATCCCATATTGGTTTGTTAGTAACTAATTAACTATAGAATTGAAATTCAAGATTCAATTTTATGGCAACTTTTTTTTAGATTTGAACATGTATGGGAGCAAGTTTTTAAGAGATTTTAGCTTTTAACGTTTAAGAAAAATTTTGGATCGCAAAAAAGCTTCATTAAGCAATAATACTTTTTAGCTTTTAATTAAAACAAATAACTAGTTTATGTGATTTTTCCGAGCTTTTAACTTTATGTTTTTATATGATTTTACATATTAAAAAATTAACAATCATTTTTATTAAATGCTTCTACACAAATAAAATTTACAGCTTCTATCTGCCGGCTAATTTTATCAAACACGCACTAATGTCTGCTTTCGTCCATTAGTAGAAGGGGTAATGTTAAAACTTGTCATCGTTTTAACATAATTCAATTCCTTGTCTTTTCAATCAAGAGACATAAACACCCTCATTAAAAAAAACTCATTCTACGTTTATTATCTAACTTCATTACAGTAGGGATGACTATAGATCGGTTTGGGTCGGTTTTTTGCTAAAACCGAACCCACCCCGTATAAGTTTTTGGTTTTAAAACTCATATAGATCGGTTTTTGGTTTGGGTTTGTGGGTTTTCGGCTTCAACCCATAGCTTCGTGGGTTCATGGTATTCTGATTTGAAACCATGGGTTTGTAGGTTTAAACTCATTGAACAAACGCTGGTATAAAGTATAAACAGATCTGTAGGTTCAAACACACTAGAACCATGGGTTTAAAACCATAGTTTTTGTAGGTTCAAACTACTGAAAGTACATTGCTATTAAATATAAACAGGGTTATGGATTCCAACCTGCTGAAACCGTGGGTTTATAGGTTTGTGGGTTCCAAACCGAACAGACCTGTATAAGTCGGTTTTTTCAAAAATTCAAACTCACTCCGTCGGTTTTTGTCGATTTCAGTTTTGACGGGTTTTCTATTTTCCGGTTGCTCATTCTTACATTACACATAATCTATTACGATTCTTTCGTATGCCAAAATTCTTTTAACAGATTTCATTTCTTCCAAAAACATTCTGCTAACGAAATACGAATGCATTTCCATTTAAATTCCCATTCAAAAACCAACAAATTGTCAATAATTCCTATGTCAAATAAAACATTAAAATACAAGTCTTATTCCCACCACCATCTCCAACTCAATTTCATTCTACTATACAACACCCCTCTTTCCTTTCCCACAATATCCTCTTCCATGTTGACTCCCCGTTGACCTTATCTTCTAAAAAAAACTCACCTCTGAGCAACATCAAACGCCACGTCAGCATGTCCAGGTGGCGGTGTGCTCGCCGGTGGTGTCCCCACTTCCGCCAACCCAAATTCTTCACTAAGCAAGTCAACTCCGTCCCATTGAATTCCAGCTACTTCAACAAGTCAAGGAATATACCACAAGATTCTATTTTTTTTTGTCAGTATTATTTAAATAATAAAATATTGTAAATATCTAACAAATAGTCAAAAAAGGATACACTCAGTGTTCCAGATATCCGTCAGGGGAACTTCTCTGTCTGATAAAAGCCAATAGTCTGCATCATTCTGTACAAATTACCAAAATACCCTTGTTACATTTTCCAAGTTTCATTTTTTACATATTGCTATGATTTATAAAGAAATGTAAGTACGTTGCTATTATGGGTATATGAATACAAAGTATGTTGCTATTGTCAGCAATTTTCACTTCAGACTTATATAATTGAATTGAAATTATAAACTGTAATAAAAATATATATATATACTTACATCAACATCTGAAGGAAGAATTCTCATGATCTTACTAGGTGAATCTTGAGGAATGTTGTTACTATTATTTTCAGAATTTATATTATGAACATTTTGTGGATGTGGTTGAATGTTCATCATTGTTGATGGATTATTATCATCTGATCCTGAATTTGAAGGAATCGGTGCCCCTGTTACTTGTTCAATGTCTTCAAATTTTTCTTCAAATTGACTGAGAGTTGACCGTAATTAGTTTTTGATAAAAAAAATTTATATAAATTGTAAATGAAAGTTAGAAGTACCTGACAAGGTATACATCAATGGGCCCCATTGTGCTTCTGAGAATTATTCTGTATCTTCTTTGTGGATAATCCACAGCCTGATATATCAAGAAAATAAGGTCCCGCGTATTAATTTTTTATAAAATTTGAAATAAAAAATTATGGGTGTTATTGGTTGGATAGAATAAAAAGGAATGACAGAGGAATGGAATAGGATTTTATAGGAATTTTTTATTATATATAAATATGAGGTATTGGTCTTAACACTATTGTGTGAATTATTTGTTTATTATTTACAAAACTAAAAAATTAAACATAATAGAAGCTCTTTAAAACCCAGATAAGATTGTGATAGAAGTTTCTAGTTATTTGTAGAAAAATAAAATTATAATATATAAATTAGATTTGTGTCACTTAAAAATTTATAAATAAAAATGGATTATTATATAATTTTTCATTCCATCTAATGATGGAACAAAAAAACACCCCGACTAAGAGCATCCATAAAAATTAACTTCTTGTTGAGCTTATTTATTTTATCAATAAAAAAATATTTTTAAAAATGATGTCCAATGCATAAGCTTTATTTTTCAACAATCAAATACTTACCCTCATCTATTTTAAGTGGTTGATGAATAGTAATAATTCATAAAATAAATTCAAATATAATTACACTGAATAACACCAAAAATTATATAAATTTTCAATTCCATTTCATACTCACCTCATCAGGATCAGGAACTTCAAGAGTGGTCCCATGTGGAGCCTTAATCGCTATCAGGGTCTCATTCTGTAAATTACAACATTAAATCAATAAGATTATAAAAAAATCTAATATAATTACATGGAATAACCCAAAAAAATTATATAAAAATTCACCTGGAAGCATGGTAGGCCTTTTATGTCATCTTCAGTCACAAAGAGCCATCTAAAACAAAAGAATAACAATAAAGATCTTAACTTTACAATATTTAATCAACTCCATTAACATAAAATGACTATGGGAATTAAAAAAAAAAAAAAAAAAAAAAAAAAAAAAAAAAAAAAAAAAAAAAAACATTACTTTTGGTTACTGTTATCTTCACTCAAATCACTCATTCTTTCTTGCATTTCCCTGAAAATCCCTCAAATAAATTAGTTACATAATATCAAAAAATGGCAACTTTGATAATGTAAAAAAAAAAAACACACAAGTTACCTAATGTTTTCATCTAATTTATGTTCTTCCATTGAAAGCTTTTGAACTTCTGCCTGCATCCAAAAATAAAATCATGACATATTTCAACACTAAAATAATAAAAAGAAAATTAAACTTAGATAAATAATTACTGAATACCTGTAACAGAGCCACATCGTCCTCTAATTCCCCAGGTTTTGAAGAATCAATGCCTCTAAATAAATAATTAAAAATTTTCACATAAGTTCAAATATTTAGTAACATAACATTATAAATATCTTGTTGAAACATGAAAAAGAACCTTACTTCCAACGAATTCTATTTTTGAGTTTCTTTTCGATTAAACCAATTCCTTCAAGAACATTTGTTATATCATATATCCGTCTCTTCTGCACCTGTATCATCATACTTTCTTAATTTCTTTTTCTTAAAACCTTATTCAAAGTATTTATTCTTTAGAAAGAAAAAATAAAGTAAACCTCCAATGTATCAGCAGCATTATTCAAATCAAGAATGCCATCTTCAGCATGCTTAATGAGGTTGATAAATTTTTTTGTCAAAAGTCCTGCAAATATTTAAACTTACCCTTTAACAAAAAAAAAATCTAACTTTTATATAAACAAAAATAATTTAACCGGAATTTTACCAAGTGAGCTATCATATCTGCAGCTGCCAACAGGAGTAAGTGGAGCCGGTGAGCCTGTATTACACATAATTAGTCTATAATTGTTAAAAGTAAATCAATTTATTGATTGTTTAAAATAGAAAAATTGTCTTCATATGACACAATTTCACATAATGTCTCACCAGTATTTGAAACAGGGGTTTGAGGTGTAGATTTGTTGTTCTTTGTGACCTTTGAACGGCCATTAATCCTTGTGCCTTTTGCAGATACAGGTGTGCGAAGGGGACTCTTGGTTGTAACAGTGTAATTAAGATTGTTCCACTCATTAGATGGAACTCCATTGTAGTCTGTTCCAAGCTTTCGTTTCACTTGCTGTAAAACAGTAATTCGTGTAAACCTCAGCCATGAAAAAGAAAAAACCGGATATGATTAATGAATCTAGAAGAAAACAAACATTGGATTCAGAAGAATAATTTGATTGGTAACAGCGTAAAGAATGCAACTAAAATGAGTAAAATCTAGGTTACTTTCCAACCATTTGGACAAGCTTCCAGCTGATTTTGGGCATAATTTACCATGAAACTAATCGTGAAATGAAAACAGACCTACGAAAGGGAAAAATGTATGCGAACTTCTGCGAAAAGTTTAATTTTCTCATGAGGTGCGAGTTTTTAGTTAAGCCAAAAAAGAGTATTGGAAGAAACTGAAAGCCAGTGCAGCAATTAGAATCGTAAAAGTGCATAATTGCAACAAGTAAGTCTTCACGTTACCGGAGATTTAACTATAATAACTTCAGTTTCCTGATCGGCGGTGGTGGCGACTCTATTACCATTATTTGGGGACGAAAAACGATGGTAGTCATCGGGAGGAATAAACGGCGGTCTAGTCGAGGAGAAAGGTAAGTGACGTCTCATTGGATGCAGGATCTGTCCTCCTCCCCCACCGGCAACCGATGCTTGTGGTGGTGGTTGCGCCGCCTGGCGGTTTGGAGCTCGAGCTTCAGACATTTCGCACCAAAAAGTATACCGAATTAAAAAAAAAAAAAAAGGAACTTCTTTAATTGACACAACTGAATTGGATTAGGGTTTAGAAAATTATACACGAACGAAGGAGGGTTTGGGGGTTTTAGAGAGAGAAAGTGAGGGATCTGTGAAAATGGAGGGTTTGTTTTAGAGAGAGAAAGCAAGGGTTTGGAAGAGAAAGTGGGGGTTTGATTAGGGAGAGCAGAAAACGAGGGAAGGAGGGAATTTTTGGTTCGGATAGATGTGGAGGGAAGAAAAAATAAAAAAGATTTGGGTGGGTTGGGAGTCCTTATACTTTCACTTAATGACTCACAAGTCCCTGTAGTTTTATTTTTCTAACATAACAATATTTAGAGGTGAATATTGAATACCGAATACGGTTCTTTTTTATACATTTGTGAAGATAATGTTAGCTAAAGTAAAGGTTTTGGTTTGAAATTTGTGAAACCAGACTATTTGAGTTTAATCAGTCGAATAAGCCAACCCAAATGAAAATAAGATTAATCGATAAAACTATTGGTTTAGGTCATAGTTGGATCATTTACAATGTGTACAACAATTTTAATGGTAATTAGGATTTATGACTTTATTGAAAATGATTTGACCATAATTGGGTTTGTCGTGAAAATCATTAAAAGAATAAAAATATGGAAATGTGGAAACGGAAAGGGAAATGTAGAGGATATAGAATATAGAATCTTAATCCATATAAGATAGGCCTATGATTAAACTTTATCGTGTTTTAAAATGAAATTCACCTATTATCATCATACGTGTATGGTTTAGTTTAATAAAAATGGTCAATTTCGTTGTGTAGCCATTGGCCAATACAAATATATGCATTAGAAGACTACCAAACCTTTAATGGACGGTTAATATCATAAGTATCAATGTTCTTTTTTCATGTGTACTTAGTTCGACAAACTTTTTTTCATGCATGCTAAATTGTTGTACCTCATATAAAATGTATTACCAGAATCACTTGCTAACTTGTTGATCAGTTTAATGAATAAAGTTTTATAATAAACGTTTACATGACATGTATAAAACACATCACTAAAGTATCATGTTCATATAATATCTATGTACTTGTTGATCAGTTTAGTTTTTTTGTCTTTTTTAAAAATATTAAGTTGCATCTAAAAAATAGTTTTTTTTAGGTTCATTGGTAATCTGTTGACATAGTTAATTGTTTTGACAAAACATATACAAGACAGTACTATATTTTGCTTGATTGGGTTTTTAAATTATATCTAAGTATGAGGTTTAAAAATTATTATTTTTAATTTGTGTATCTTATCAATTTAGCTATACATCTATATAATTTTATTAATTATATAGGATCACAACCATTTCTCATCGTGTTTTAAGGCTAGGTGGTATGAAGAGGATGCAGGTGGCGTCCTCGTCACTTGACAGTTTGGAACACGCAAACACTCCCCCCCCCCCTCCCCACGCCCCATGCATCCTTGTCCCCCATGCAGGTGGCGTCCTCGTCACTTGACAGTTTGGCCGTTACAATATTTAAAAATCTTTTTTTTTCATTTTTCACATATTTACTCATGTATATACATTTATACACTTCAAAAACACATTATACATTGACATGAACAATACACACTATATTTGATATATGGAGAATGCTTGGGTTCTACATTCATCAGACTCGTCAAATGATGACATGTTTTTCACGGCAATAATCCAAACAATGGGTGTCGGTGTGAGATTACGTATTTCCCATAATCAGAATGATTTCATTACACAAAATATAAATAAGATACAAGATACAACAATGGGCCTATAAGGCTATACAATGAAATATGGAATGGGCTAATACTAATATACACTTATACGCCCCTGCAGTTGGAGGGGGAGAGCGAAGCCGAACGCTCAAACTGGAGCGAAAATTGGTAAACAATGAGGTCGGGAGCCCCTTCGTGAAGATGTCGGCGTACTGATGAGCGGAGGGGACATGGAGGACCCGAATTTGCCCAGTAGCCACCTTACCCCGTACAAAATGAATGTCAATCTCGATGTGTTTCGTGCATTGGTGTTGGACGGGATTGGTGGAACGGTAAACAGCGCTGACGTTATCGCAGTAGACGATGGTGGCCTTCGATAAAGGACAGTGAAGCTCTCGCAACAGGTTGCGTAACCAACAAGTCTGTACAACAGCATTAGCAACGCCTCTGTATCCTGCTTCAGCGCTGGATCGAGAAACGGTCGGTTAGCGTTTGGAAGACCATGAGATGAGGTTATCGCCAAGGTAGATACAGTAACCGCTGGTGGAACGGCGAGACACGGGGCAGCCGCCCCAGTCAGCATTAAAGTATGCGATGAGGCCCGTAGTGGAGGATGGGTGGAGCTGGAGACCATAGTCTAAGGTACCACGGATGTAGCGAAGTATACGTTTAAGTGCATGGAGGTGTGGCTCCTGGGGATCATGCATGAAAAGGCATATCTGCTGAACGGCATATGAAATATCGGGACGGGTAAACGTGAGATACTGAAGACCCCCGGCAAGGCTCCTAAAAAGGGTTGGGTCAGCGACAAGAGGACCAGTGTTGTCCAACTTACTCTGAGGGTCGGCTGGAGTGCGACAGGGGTTACAGGTTGACATATTTGCACGTTCCAGAATTTCCAACGCATATTTGCACTGGGAGAGAAATAAACCAATGCTGTCACAGGAGGCAGAGATGCCGAGAAAATATGATAAGGCTCCAATATCGTGTTGGATTAGGTGTTTAAGCCATGACTAATAATTAGTATTTACCTAATTAATAGTAGTACAGTCCATTTGGGTTGCCCTCATAGCTAGAGGTTTGTTGGAAAATTAAAGAGAGAGAAAAGGTTGATTTATTATATGACTAATAAATCAAGATATTGTTTGTTAATATATTATGGAGATAATATATTAATTAGAAATAATATTATTTGATTAATAATTAATCAGAAATTAATTGGATTAATTTATGTGACATTAATTGGATTAATCAGGAGGTCAGGGATTAAAGTCGTACAAATTCAATAGTTGAATTGCGGCGCGCGGCGCGCCAATGTAAAGGCCGCGACGCGCGTACATATTCGTACAAATTCAATAGTTGAATTGCGGCGCGCGGCGCGCAAACAATCTGGCCGCGGCGTGCGTACAGATAATCCGGAAAATGGGCTGCGGCTAGGGTTTTTAGCTTTACCCTTTGGTTCCCTATAAATAGGGAACCCTAGACCTCATTATCAGTCGCTCATTCTATTATTTCTCTCTGGAATTTCGATCCATAAACCTCCTTTCTTGGGTGTGATCTCATTTGAGGCAGGATATTTTTGCTGCTCAACTTCCAGAAAATTCTAAAAGGTTGTTTTTCTAATTTTATTCTTTTAGTTAATTTTCTTATGGCCTTTAGGTTTTGTTATATGTTCAATTAGAAGAAAACATAGATCCTTATATGTTGCATGTGAACTTAGGTTATTTAGTTCATGATTGCGGAAAACCTTTCAGATCGGTCATGGCAAACTCGGAAGACAGCATGGTCACAGTGCGTCATAACAGATCATCGGATGAGGCTACCAATATGATATCGTCAACGTACAACAGCAGATAAGCTGTGGCTTGGCCTCTGCGAAATATGAACAGGGAGGAGTCGTTTTTGCTGTGGATAAACCCAATGCGTGTAATAAAGTCAGCAAACAGATGGAACCAGGAACGAGGGGCCTGTTTGAGGCCATAGAGAGACTTTTTCAAGTGACAAACATAGTCCGGGTGCTGCGGGTCGTGGAACCCCGGTGGCTGGTGCATGAAGACAGTCTCATGAATATGGCCGTGAAGAAAGGCATTCTTCACATCTAACTGATGAATGGGCCATTTGGTAGAAATGGCAATGATGAGGACTGTGCGAATTGTAGCCGGTTTAACAACAGGACTAAATGTCTCGTCACAGTCAATGCCAGGTCGCTGGCTTTTCCCGTTAGCCACCAAGCGGGCCTTATACCTGTCGAGAGATCCATCCGCTTTAAGCTTCTTTTTAAATAACCACATAGAACGCACCACATTAGCCCCTGGAGGCCGCAGAACAAGTATTCCATTAGCAATAAGGGCATTAAATTCATCCTGCATGGCAATGGTCCAGTTTGGGTCACGAAGGGAATGTAGGTGAGATTTGGGAATGGTGGATTCAGCGGAAACGTGAAGGTTAAGGCGAGAAATGGGTTTGGTGATGCCGTGACGCAAACGGGTAGTCATGGGATGGGATGGGGGTGGTGGTGGTGGCGGTATAGGGGAAGGCGCCGGCTGGTCGGCGGGTGCAGGGTCGATAGTGTCACACCCCGATCCTTGGCGGAATCGATCAAGGCGTGATATATTGTTCAAAGTCTCATGACAACTATGTTATAATATGATTAGATTCAATTAAGTACTAAGTATGCAAACAAGATCCACAACATACAAATACAAATCAAAATACAATAACATTTATTACATCAAATTTAAATAGTCTTGTGGGTTTATAAGGTAAACCCTACTTTTCATCAACTTCATTATTCAAATCTACATCATGGGTAAAAACAGGTCAACTACGAGAGTTTGTGAGTAATCTAGTTTTATTAAAGAAAATTGTGACTTTGAACAATTTGAAATTTGTTTTCTTTTGAAGTTGGCAAGCAAGTGTTATTGAGATAACAGTTTATAAATCAAAAATTGATTAACAAATGATAACAACAACAATAAGTCCTCGTCCTATATATATATATATATATATATATATATATATATATATATATATATATATATATATATATATATATATATATATATATATATATATATATATATATATATATATATATATATATATATATATATATATATATAGGATGGAGCATCTAATCATCATACACACTCAACCACGTGCGATCAATCACCTTAGCGTCCCAAAGCGGGGTGGTCAACCCAATAGCGCTATTATTGTCCATAACGTACCTCAAGAATACGGGCATAGTCATGGAGATTAGACTAAAAATTGTAATGCACTACAAGTACATGTAGCGTAAACAAACAATAATTATACAAATAATGATTCATGTATAAATGTCCCAACAATGTCTCAATGGTGAAAAAATAATAAAATAAAGTTGGAACATATTAAAACCACATGATACACCCCAAAAGTATTGAAAATTATAAAATATGGGGTAGATTACTCACATTAGTCCAACGGAATACGCGTGTCGCAGAATAGGCGGCTCAGGTCAAAATGACGTAGAACCTATAGTTTTGGTTTAGGAACTACTAAACGGGAATGAAGTATTAATAAAAATAATTATACACATATTCTTATATTAGATGAATGAACAATAATTCATTTCGATTTGAATATTAAGGTATTCATTTGTTAAATGAATTTTAAATTGAATTAATTACTTTGTATAATTAATTTATATTTTCAATTTAGTCAAGATTTTAATAATTTCTTATTAAAATAATAACTTGTCCAATTATAAGTATTTACAGATTTTAACAATTATTTATATGAAATAATCATTAAAAATACATTTTTACATGCTTAAGTACTTAGGAAAATAGTTTTAAAGAGTAAACAGTATTGAAAAATTCTGAAATTATTAGAAAATCATTATTTCACATAATAGTAATTACTGCAAAATTTTCATAGTTTTCTGAACTGGTTTAGTATTTCTTTATTATTTTATTGATTAAACAACATCAAAATTCGGGAAAAATAATAAATGATCCCTAAAAATTCTGGAAATTTAAGCATAGTTTTCTAACATTATATTGAGCCTACTATATATGTTTTGGATATTTGTGACTAAGGTAAGTATTTCTTATATTTTTCATTATTAATTAAGCAATAAAATCATAAATAATAGTAAAAGATTAAGGGAAATTCATTAAACTTTTTTATTTATGATTAAAATGTTATATAAGATATTCGGATAAGGTTTTGTAATTTTTAGACATCTGTAGCTATTTATTATCAATTTAAATCATTAAACTATCATTAAATCGGGAAAAATAAGAAAACATTCTTAAAAAACTCTGTAAATTTGGTCATGGAGTCTTTATAATGTTAATAAGGTGCGAAAAATATAAAATCCAGTTTTTGACATACATAACTATATTTTGCTATTTATTTATCTACAACAAAATAAAATACAAAATAAGAATCAAACCGTAATATAAATGCATGAAACTTCATAAATCCACTTTACTCAATATATGGGTCATTCCAAAATTTTTCCAGAATTTAGTGACTCTAAAAGTATTTTATGTGAATTATTGCCCTATTTTATTGCAATAATTATAGTAATTCAATAAAAATAAGTTATTTTCTGAAAATTTCCAGAACTTCTTATTTTATTTATGAGAGTCTGATAAAATCAGGTTTATGCATAAAATGAGTTTTAGATATTTTGGTGGATTTAATTTGTTTCATTCATGAATTTGAGACTTTTAACAACATACCTTGATGAATGCTTCAAGAGGGATGAAGATTTGAGTATATTGGAGTGTTCTTGGCTGAAATATGAAGATTTCTAGGAGGAATTTCGAGATTGAGTGTGAGAGAAAGAATATATATGGTTTGAGTGGTGATGAGAATAATGTGTTGGGAGAAAAATGAAAGGAAAGATGATGGGAGGTGTGAGTGGGAGACAATGGGAATAACTTTTTACTTTTGGTGGTCTTCATAATTCCCCACTAACACAAGCATCTTAAGAGTTTTATAAAATTTAATGTAGTGCTTATAAAAAAATAGGTTATTATTTGATTATAACAATCTACTTTGATTTGAAGTTTAATTATAGCATTCAAGTTTGATTCTTTTAATTTAATTAGAGCATCATACTTTGATTTGATTTTAATATGGTATCATAATTTAATTTGATTATAGTTATAACGTTATACTATGCTATATTGCTATTAACGTCAATTTATATCGTAGTGTAAGGGTTTTGATCCTATTAGCATCGAGAAATTTCGAGTAGGGTTTATTAAATTTCCAATTGGGTTGGGTTGACCCGAATCCATTTTAGTCGGATGTCACATACAAGGGGAGGCTCCGGTCAGGAGGGAGGGGTTGATGGCGTGGGAAGAAAAATGGGAGATAAGGGCGATAGGGGATCGAAGTGATCAAGAAATGTGTAGGTGGGCGGGCCATCAGGTGTCATGGACCGAAAGGGAAAGGAAGACTCATCGAAAACAACATGACGAGAGATAATAAATTTTCGAGAGGATAGGTCAAGACAACAATAGCCCCGATGTTGAGACGGGTAACCGAGGAAGAGGCACGGAGTGGTCCGTGGAGCAAGTTTGTGAGGAGTACTGATGTGTGGATAGCAAAGACATCCAAAAACACGAAGGTGAGTGTATGAAGGGGGTTTTTTGAAGAGTTTGGTGAACGGGATCTCGTTTCGGATCGCGGTAGAGGGGGTGAGGTTGAGAAGATGAGTGGCCATATGGAGGGCTTCAACCCAAAACGTAGGAGGAAGGTGAGCCTGAAAAAGAAGAGTACATATGACATTGTTAACCGTACGTATCATACGTTCCGACATCCCGTTTTGTTGGGATGTTCGGGGACACGAGAAACGAAAAACAATCCCGTGTTGAGCAAAAAGGGAGTGAAATTGGCGATTGTCAAACTCGCCCCCGTGGTCACATTGAAAAGATCGAATTTCACAATTGAATTGATTTTTAACGTAAGCACGGAAATGAAGAAATTTGGAAAAACATCATTTTTGTTTCTAAGCGGATAAACCCACAAGAAATGAGAAAAATGATCCAAAAACAAAACATAATATTTAATGCCAATAACACTGGCAATAGGAGAGGTCCACACATCCGAATGAACAATAGCAAAGGGTTCAGACACATTAGAAATAAAACTAGTAAACGACAATCTAACATGTTTGCCAAGACGACACGGCTCACAAGAAACAATACTACTGTTTTTATTACAAGACAAAAGTTTATTCTAAATTAAAGACTGAAGCACACGAGGACCGGGTGACCAAGGCGTTGGTGCCACAAATCTGGACCGCAAGACAGGAGAGCAACACCGGAGCTATCGGACCTAAGAAGGAGTTGTTTTGTGAGGAGATCCTTCACAGAAAAACCAAAAGGATCAAATTCAATAGAGGTAATATTGTCAGTGGTAAATTTGCGAACAGATATAAGGTTTTTGATAATTTCGGGTGTAATAAGGACATTGTGAAGATATAAGGGTCGGTGATGGCTATAAAGGGTGGTATGTCTAGCATGTGTAACGGGTATAGGTGAACCATTGCCAACAAGAATAGAACGTAAATGACCCGAATTGGAAATGGAAGTGAGTATACCTGTGTCCGAGGCGATGTGATTTGTAGCCCCCGAATCCATATACCACGTGTGATCGGGAGAGTCGGAGACGGACATGGCGTTGAAAGCTTGAGTCAAATTCGTGGACTGGTCCTGTGATACCGGAAGAAACCATTGCCACGGCGCCATGTCGGTTGGTGAAGAGGTGGCAGCAGCAGCGTGAAGGGCGGCGGGGGGCTGATACGGCGGCGTGGACGGAGCGCTGCCAAGGATACCCGGCTGCTGCCGGTTGGTGGAGCCACGGTGGGCCTGAGGGTCGAAGGCGGAGCAGGCCAGGAGGGCTGTGAGGGCCAAGGCATAGCCCACAGTGGCATGGGCCACCCATACAGCGACCATGGCGGGACAGCGGCGGCAGAAGCGGATTGCTGGGTGCGGTGCTGTTGATCGGCGGATGGCTGGCGGCGGCTGTCTTTGGAAGGCTGTCGCTGGTTGTTGTTGTTCTTCGACCAGTTCTCCCGAGGCTGCGATTGAGAGCCCACGTGAAGGACCATAGGCGAGGATGAGTGATCATCATGGGCAGCGGGAGATGAGGTTGCACGGTGAGACTTTCGTTCCTCCAAGGTGAGCATCGACCTAGCTTTGAGAAATGAAGGAAGCGGATCCGAATGCTGGATAAAAGTGGCGACATTATCAAACTTGGGGGAGATTGCAATGAGGAGGTAAGTAACAAGAGTTTTCTCCGCCACATGTGACCCGATATTTGCCAACAAGTCGGCGATTTGGGTCATTTTGGTGCAAAGATCGGTGATGGAGCGATCACCAAGAGTCATAGAACGAAGCTCGTCTTCAAGATAAATGGCCCGGGTATCTTTGTTGTCGCGGAAGAGGTTTTCAAGAGAGACCCATATGGTGTGAGCGGTGGAGCCATCTTTGAGAACCGTAGGGAGAAGAGATTGGGAGAGGGTACCGTAAATCCACATAGCAACCAAGTTATCCAAGTTGCTCCATTCGACAAGGGTAGCATCGGTAGGCTTGGAGGTGCCATCCAAATGACCATAAACGCCATATGCCTTGCAATGAGTGGTGAAAACAAATACGCCAAGCATCATAATTGAGTTAGTTGAGATCAAGAACGAGAGGAACAAATGCCTTGATGTTGGTAATGGCGTAGGGTTTAAGATTTTCGTTGGGTTTGGGAGTAGTCCCATCTTCGCCGGCCATGGCTAGGATTGAGAAGAAGGAGATGAGATAGACGAAGGGCGACGGGTAGGAGGGTAGCCGTCGCAGGGAGAGAGAAAGGAGAATTAGGGTTGAGAGAAAAGCTCTGATACCATGTGAGATTACGTATTTCCCATAATCGGAATGATTGCATTACACAAAATATAAATAAGATACAGGATACAACAATTGGCCTATAAGGCTATACAATGAAATATGGACTGGGCTAATACTAATATACACTAATAGTCGGTTGGTATCAGCAAGAAGTAGAAGGAGAAACTCTATCAAAAGTCGTATAATAATAGCAAAAAATAGAGACCGTGAAAAACGCCACAACCGTTTGCATCAATATTATTTTGCTGAAAATTGTGTATATAACAATAATGATTTTAAATAGTGGTTCTGTTTGAGTAAATATATATTCCTACATATTTCAAATGACTTAGAAGCTAACTATAATTTTTTTCAATTGATATAAGATTCTAGAGGTAAACGGGGTTTCACATTATTACAAAAATGTGTTGCCGCAATTCGCCTTATGACTTTTAGAGGCACAGTCGATGTAGTTAACGATTACTTGAGGATGTTTAATAGAATTGCATGTGAAAGTATGTATAATTTTTGTGAGTATATTACCGAGCTTTAAGGTGATATATATTTGTGGAAACCTACACGTGATGATGTTAAAGAGTAGTATGTGACAGATGAAGCGGAAGATAGTCTCCCGTTTATGCATAGAAGCATCAATTATATGCATTGAGATTGAAAATTTTGTTCAAGCGCATGGAAATGACAATGTTCTAGATATGTCACTTTAATTTAACAATATTTTACAAGGCAAAACATCCGACGTTCTATTTGTAGTAAACGGAACATAGTACAGACATGGGTATTACCTTACTGACGAGATATATCCTAAATATGTTACATTTATTAAGGCGTACCAACATCCAGCTGACAAGAAACGAATATTATTCACGAAGCTTGAAACTCAGTACGGAAGGATGTCGAATGTACACTTTGAGTCCTTAAAAATAAATGACATATAGTGAAAAACCTGGCACGAGTATGACATCTAAGGAATATATGTAAAGTAATATACGTTTGTATGATAATTGAAGAAAAATGTCGGACTATTTACATGTATATTACTCACCATATACTACACCCGCCTCAACAAATTGTACCCGGTAACGAACAATATTTTCCGAGAATATTATAAATATACGACGAGGAAGTCAATGTCAATCTTCGACACAATTTGACGAAGCATGTATACAACAATCAACATGACAATGAAACCGACGACGATAATTAGGTTTTCTTTAATGTTTTTTTTAAATGTTTTATTTTAATGTAATGTTTTTTAAATGTTCCATTTTAATGTAATGTTTTTTAATGTTTTATTTTAATGTAATGGTTATTTTAAGTTAATGTGAAGTTTATTTTAATTAATGTAATGTTGTTGTCTTTTTTAAATTAATGAAATGTTTATTTTAATTAAAATTTTTAAAATTAAATAGTGTTGTGGAAATTAATAGAAGTTCTAAAGTGATGGACATTTTCATAGCTAAGTGGTACGGATGTCTTGATGACATGACGCTAATGAAAATACATTTTTGATATCCTGAGAGTGTCATTGTACCCCATAACCTAACAACTTAAGATTTCTTATTATACTAACATTTGTATAGACAACGTACGTTATTAGATATTGTTATCATCTCATTATTTCATAGTCTGTCATTTTAGTATCATATGATTTTCATTTTCTACTAGTTTATAGGGGTAAGATCACCATTTTCTATCATATCAAATTTATTAATTTTAAATTTTACAATAAAATTATTATTTATTGAATAAATATAAATATAAGATTAATTAAAATTAAAAGTATTTCGTTAATTCATAAAAACAAATATTACATAATAAACATTAAAAGTATATTTCTTTAACCGCTTTTTTCAAAGCTGGTACTGTTAGGAGATCGTCGCCCACAAAATTATCCATTTCATTTTAATGACTTCTAGATCCGTATTTTGTTCTTGCACCGCTATATTTTTTTTGTACGACCAAATAGCGGGGATCAAGGGGTTGCGTCCCCTTGCAGGGTCCTAGGGGCAGAACCCCTAGCGGGGTCCAAGGAACAGAGCCTCTCGCGGGACGAATTTCATACAACAATATTAGCATCAGCACGCGCTGACACTGATGGACTCCGACTGTCACTTTCGCTGATGATTATCCCTTAAACCCTCCCCTTTAACTGCTCCTAATTTCTTGGATTTAGTTTTTTGGTTCAAACTGATCAAAATTACATTTATATTGACAGACAATTAGAACACAAATTCTATCTATCCATCTAAAAACGTGGACTTGTTTATTGTGCCCAATTTTAAGTTTGTTCTTCAAAATTTATCCATATAATCTAAATTTCATGCAATCCAGACATTAGGGTCGAAATATCAAATTCGGATAGTGTCTACACGGTTTTTTTTATTCAATCCTTGATTTCAAAAACCTTTCATAGTTCTATATAACCCAAACAGTTTTATCAACAACCAATCGTAGAGATATTATTCACAACACTATTTGCATGTTCTTTTTTGTATGAAATAAAGCCAACCTTCGTTGATTTTGGTAGGCAAATTTTAGGCATATATCCTTGAACCATGTAACCATCCTCATTTATGATTTTGGCCTATTTTAAATACTTTGATGTAACAAACCATGCAACCATCCACATTTATGATTTTGGCCTATTTTAAATACTTTGACGTAATCATCGTTTATGGCATAATTCCTTGCTAATACTATTTATAATATTCAGTCGTTTCATAAAGAAAAGTCGAGTTTTTACTTAAAATTTGAAGCCGTTGATGATATAACTGGGGCAACCTTCTCAAATCATTCACGTATCAATAGTCAGTCGAATTATGTTTTTGTAACGGATCAAATCGGTAAAAATAAAAAATGAAAACACAAACCGTCAAATAAAAAAAATCATATATAATATTATTTATTCATACAAGCAGGTGAATTATTTTATAGAAAATACGCAAATCAAGGGAAATATGCATCAAATGACCCCTCTAAATTTCAAGTGACCAAACGAATGTTGTACTTGTACAAAATATACAGGGGTGTCAATGTAGACTTTAAAGAACATCAAGGGTTTTTTTTTCATGTATGAACATATTACTAGGGTATCAATGTAGGCTTTAAATAACATATATCTTGCCGTTAAATCAAACCAGGCACAACTCAATGGTATTGGATTTTAGTATTTTACTTGTCATTTATTAGGCTGAAGGGAGTGGTGTTGGAGGCAACCACCTCCACATCAGCAAATACCCCTTCAAAAGTTTCTCGTTGCCGGAAAAGGTGCACCACGGAGTGGTTCTGGAGGCTGTTGGCGGCAACAGAGAAGAGAAAGAGAAGAAAGAGAGAAAGCTGAGAAGAGACAAAGAGAAGAGAGAGAACGCGGCATGAACTCGCCGCTGAAGAAATGCCGCTCGTCGATGCCGCACTCGGGGGGCGGTGTTGCCGCCGGCAACAAGTGCCAAATCGGATGCCTGCAGCAAAAATGAGTCCCACTCCGGGCAGCCTTAGGTTTTCACCATGATTTTGCATGTCGAATGATTCTGTATCAGTAAAAGTGTAATAATGACTATATTAAAACTTGTGATGTAATGTATATACTTTTTTAATTTGCAAAAAGATTTATTTAAAAGGAATGAGCTTGTTGATAAATTTAGTTGTTTTTATATATTTATTGTTAATTTCATTTGCACTTGTCACTTTATAATTTTGATTGTCCTTCATGTACACCTATTTCTTCCTATCTATTTAATTCATTTTTCAATTGACACGTACCGCCGGTCTTAGAAATTCAATGATACTTGGGTACATTCTTCTTATTAATTAAAAAGCGTAATTTTTGGGTTTGTACCACGGGGTTCTTTTTTGTGGCTGTCACGCGGACCTTACCCGGATCCGGGTCGACATCTGGATCTGTGCACCGCTAAAGTCGTCCTTCCTTGGCGTATGTCGGCGTGCTTTCTTCCTTTCCTCCCGCTTGCATTCCCTTCTGCTCCACTCCGTCGAAAATCCGTCTTGCTGTCAAGTTATACAGAAATCAGGTGGGGAGGTTGCGATCCTTTACGCGTTCTTTATGTTCCTCCAGGTCTCAATTTTGGAATCAACCAGGAGGTTGGAAAAATTCTCGCTTTCGATTTCAGTACGCAGTATTTGGAAGCTATTCAAGGTATGGGCACTCTCCAATTTCTCCTCTCTCTCCTCTTTTGTTACCGGTGAATACCCATCGCCGTTACTCACTCTTCTCCTCTCTAACCCTTCGCTGGTATCCGGCGACCCTCGGAGTCACACCTTGCGGCTGATACCCACCAACCACTACCACCGTAAAACCCTAAACACAATCGGACAGCCCTACTCAGCTGCCGGCAGACGATACAACCCTCCGATTGACAGAACCAGTGAGTTCCCACCGTTTAGCCAACCACAACGCTACCTGCCGGACAACCCCTTCTATAGCACCTTACTGTGCGAACCCTCTCTCTCCCTTTTCTCGCCGGAGAACGCCAATTACTATTATCTCTCACTTCACCACCGCCACCACCTGAAACCGCTGTGTGTGTGTTTCGTTATCTGCTAAAAAAATCCCGAAAACAAATCCCAACTTTACGTTTCTGTACATGTTTCCTTCAAATCCGTGGCTAGGATTATGTTTTAATCCTTCGTTTCTTTTCAATATGTGCAGGTTTGAGTCTCACTGGAGCATCACATTGGATTACAACAAAGTTTTTGGGTTTGCGGGATTGATTTTCTTTGTGGGTACCTGGTCGTCACCCCCTTTATATCATTACTTGCTTTTTAAATCTAACTAATTTGTTCTGATTTGTTGATGGGTGGACTTTGTGCAGGATAAGCTTCAAAACTTGGCGGGACAGCACTCGGATGTTCCCGAGAGTTTGAGTCCAATAGTTAGGAAGAGAGTCGAGGTTCTAAGAGAAATCCAGGTAAAAGAACGCTATGGTTTTAAACAATCCCAAAAAAATCGTGATCAGTCAGAAATTTTAGTCCAATAGTTCCCACAAGTGGCATTTGATGATTTCAGGTATCTTCCTCTTAAGGTAATTTGGGCTCTATCTTAGAAATATAATGACAAAAATCCATCGGTGGAAAGGGTTTTACAGGAGTTGAAAAAGATTCAATCAAACCAATTTGATGATTTCAGGTATCTTTCTCTTAAGGTAATCAGGCTTAAATTTCATGTTCTTTTACTGTAATATGTATCTATTTTCTTTTTCTACATATTACATCTATTTCTTTGATTGGTCCATTTGAGAAGGAACAAGTAGCCGAACATACACTGAACGAGCTCTAAGGTGGGTAGCACTTTCTGGTGAATTTTTTCTTTATTATTCAGAATTGATATTATATTCGTTTGTGTTTTTGCTTTCCATTGTAGTTTATCCAATTGAGTTTGTCCAGAAAATCAAGGTTTTTTGGTTGAACAGCCAACTTGCAATTTTTCAATGCGTTTTTTTTAGTCTTGGTTTGTTTAAAATTTAAACGTTTTAATCTAAGATTCGGCATATAGGTCAAGTCGAGTTTGGTTTGGCGATTGTGGTTTGACTTGTACATTTTTGGTAAGGTCTTCTTTCGGTAAGATTTCTAATTATTTATATTGATTTTGTATTGTTTTCTCTCTTTATTACTAACCTACCTAATCTCTTTCCTTGTCTCAATAAGGGTTATCTACTAAAAGAAGCACTAAAAACCTTAAAGGCAATTCTCTAAGAATATGAAGTCTTACAAATAGATCGGTGAGTTCTAGATTAAGAACTTTTAGTTCTTTAAAGTGCCATAACCAGTTGGTAAAAAACCCATAGACAAATTGGCATAGAAAGGAGATTCGTCCATGTAATTTGTTTATGGATTTAATGATGACACAGTGGAAGGAGAATTAGATATTTGGTAGATCCAAGAAATTTTCTCTTACTTTTTTGGTTATATTGATTCTAAGATAGGATCAATTCCAACTGAGAAAAAAACTTTTGGAAATTATAGGCCAATGACCCTGTAAATGGGCTACTTGGGCATACACCGATGTGCATTCTTTACAAGTTTTTTCAGGAAATTCAAATTTCCCCTGAAAAGATCCATGTTTCAAATTGAGATCTGAGTGTACCTCATGTAGAGCATGACGATTATAATTTATATGTACAGCATCACATACCCTTGATTCCTTATCCTGTTAAAGATCTAATACTTTTTATTTTATTGAAAAATGTCTAAGCAAGTTTTGTCTTATTTCTTTTCATGGTTTTTGTTCTGTTGGGTTAACCTAATCATAAGATACCAAAGGAAATAATTAAATAGTAATGCCCTTCTTAAGTACTAATATTCCTAACCAAACATATTCTTTGGAGTAAATTACAATTTTGGTCCTGTAGTTGTCCCAAAATTGCACTTTTGGTCATCCTTTTGGTTTTTCACGCTCATGGTCCCTGTAGTGGCCAAAATCTTGCACTTTTGGTCCCTTGGCCAGGTAAAAAGACCAATATACCCTTTTTTATTTCTTTTTCATTTTTCTTTTAATGTATTATTTATTAAATTAATTAAAAAAAGAAAAAAAATCCTTTGGCGATTCCCGTTAATCGCCCACCAACCTCTCTGGCTGCCGGATTTCTTACCGGAAAAACACCACCGGTACACCGTTGTAATAAACAAATCAATGAAAATGCATTGCTTATTTCAAAGTACAATGTTGTTGATATATGTTGTTATTATGTGTTACATATTTCTATTATGTACTTATATTTTTCTACCAACATAGACAATGTACTTGATTGGCTATTTGTTTTATATTTTCCATTATTGGTAAAAAAGAAGGAAGTAACTCGCTGTTCTGTAAAAAAATGTATATATGTTGTTATTATGTGTTACATATTTTTATTATCAGTAAAAATGTTTCTTTTATTGGTAAAAATGTGTAATTATGTTGCTATTATGGTAAAAAAAAAGAGTTCATTGCTTATATTGATATAAAGAGTAAATTAAGTTGTTGTTTCTTATGATTTTCCATCATCTTTTTCATCATAAAATGTACTATTGCATTTTTCTATGACTCACATGTGGCTGATGTTGGTTTTAACAGGTGATTACTTGATATTTGCTGGCAGGATTTGTTGTTGGCCTGGTGGGCTGGATGTAGTCAGTGAATTGGTCCAAGTAGAGACAGTAGCACAATTTGGAGTAATTTTTATTCTTTTTGCTTTAGGCCTGAAGTTCTCCATGGCTAAGGTTAGTTTCGTAATTTACACATAATAAATTAACATCAATGCAAAAGAGTAACTAAAAGTAATTGTTAATAAATCTAGCTTAAAGTTGTTCAAGCTGTTGTTGTTCTTGGAGGATTGCTTCAAAGCTCCTAATTTATGTGCATATGTGGAATTACAGCCTCTGTAAGTTTGACCAAATCTTTTGCTTCCATTGACTTTTTAAACAATTATTTTTCCAAGTAGTAATAAAAGCAGCAAATATTCACAGTTATGTGGTGGTAAACCTTCTGAAGGTGTCTTTGTTGGGGTGTTTCTTTCAATGTCATCAACGGCAGTCGTAAGTAAAAGCATTCAACTTTTATCCTTTTTCTTAAACCTCATTAATTACTCTCTACCTTTTTATTGCTAATTAAATGTTAATTATGTAGGTTTTGAAGTTTTTGATGGAAAAGAACAGTGTAAATGCCCTTCATGGACAAGTAACAATTGGAACCCTAATCTTGCAAGATTGTGCAGTTGGCTTATTGTTTTCTCTTCTTCCAGTACTTCGTGGCACTTGGGGTGTTCTACAAGGAGTAATTTCCATGACTAAATCGTAAGTAATTGAGTTTTTGAGTTTTTAAACTTCCTATGCTATGTAATAATCTAGGGCAAATTGCAACAGATAACAACATAGTTTACTATTTTTACCAATATAAGCAATGTACATTATTTTTCTATGACGTGCAGAAAAATGTATGTAGATTGTTATTATTGAGTTATGTTTATCTTCGAGAAATAGTAATGTACTTTCATAGATCTGTTTATTATAGCATCCTACTTTAGCTTATTTGCTTGAGCACTCCCGAACCCGTGCTACGCACGGGCTCCAGCTAGTGTTATTTAAAGCGTTCAAACACACTATAAAAATGCAAGACTAAAATATATAAAACAATGTGAAATAGACAAATTATACCATAACTAAGTATAACTGTCTACATGACTTGTCTATGAAAATTATCCAACTAATACAGATTATGAAATTGACCCTCATATGCACACTAAACAAATGAATACATCGTGAACGAACATAAATCAGGGAAACCTTATTCTAGCCGACTTCACCAAGTTGCCACCACAAACACCAGACCTTAATAATCGTTTCACAACCAAAAAGCACCAACTATTCTTGGATTTTAAGATACCAAGTTAATCGCTAATAAGTTAAAACCCTATGATATTATACACAGACCCACAAACATATTACTAAACCAAATAAATCAATGACCTAAGAATCCATGTATCACTATCGATTTGAGAGATCTTAGCATAAATATAAACCATAGTATTGAATTGTCGAGATATAAAATAAATTGATGTCTTGATCCATTGAGAAAGTCGTCTTCTTGATGCATAATTTAGAGGACGAAATAGAACCAGTGCCTGATGGCCTTTCTTAACAAAAATCTATTGGCTTTTCAGTTAATCATTAATGATGTGAATTAAGATTTCCATAGATTATTGTGTCATTTGTATGTTTGGGACCATCCATATTTTATACTCAAAATGTTAGATAGTAATAAATAGTCATGTAATTTATCATGCATAAAATGTACACCATAATGGTTAGTATATTTATAGTTTTTAATCTTTATTATTAGAAATTCTAACAATCTCCCACTTGGTTGTATATGCTTGAAATTATATTTCAAATTATTTAGGCGCACTGCCATTCATTTTCAACTTTATATCCTTTAAAACAATATATTACATCATGTATAAATATAGAACCAATACGGGTTTAATCTTATATTTAAAAGATGATCGACTAGACCATCATGATCATCATAGTTACACGTTATATGACATCCAACATGGATTGAAAATTATAAGGTAACCATACCCATGTCCATTTCAGTTAGTCCAACTGTAGTCTTTAGCGAGGTCGATTCTTTATGCAACATATATATTGAAAGTTTTTTTAGATCAATGATTAGAAATAAATTCAACTCTATTCTATAGAAATTCATTATTTATGGTCTAATTTATCATGGTTCTAATTTTATGATCTAATTTAGCACGTTTGAACTATTGGAAACAGGGAAACCCGATATAGCTTGTCCCGTGGCTAAATATATACATTTGCAAACCCTTTAGTGTAAGACCCTATTCCTGAAGTGACTAAGTTGGAATTTAAAGAAGTTGATTTTTGGGGGAAATGGGAGATAGCGTCGTTATTTAAAAAAAAAAACGCTTTTTCAGGAGTCGCAGAGATAGTGACGCTATCTTAAGGGATAGCGACGCTGTCCGCCACTGAATGCATAAAACCTTAGATCTCGAGTTTTGAGCCATATTTAAGGGTTCTAAACCCTATGGAGCCGTCATTTGCAATCATTTCACCCTTGGGAGCGCGACGTGACTGTATCGCATTCGACATCTTGGTGTTCAAGTCTTCTGATGGTTAATGCTTCATATTGATTTAATAATTATGGTGTTAAATGTTTTAAACACAGAACTTGGATTAAATCGTTTTATTTTTCAACCCGTTTTATGTATTCGAACTCCCTTTAAAAATGAAAATTTTACTCTGGAATTTGGGACGTTACATTTAGGGTCTAAGTTATTACAATATGAACTTCCGAGACTCAATGGTGACAAACTAAATACTTTGATTTTCAGTTTTTATCATTACTCTTAAAATGAATGTTACCAATTTAAAAAAGGATGTGAAAATGTGGATTTAACTGAAGCTACATGTAAGAGAGAACATTTTTAGGAGGATGGGTTATTTTCATATGACAAATAGACTTCCATTAGCCATGCTTCTAGTTGCACAACTGGATCAGAAAACTAATATACAACAACATTCGATAGTATAAACTACCAAGGCACAACCTCTTATCATGGTCCAGTAAGGGGTGAGTGTAACACCCGAATTTTGGGGGTAATTTAAGTTTTATTTAAAAGTTATAAATGTTATTTGTTAATATTAATTTGATAATTCTATTTAATATATGTGAAACTAAAGTCAAGGTAGGAGGAGTAAAGAATTTACTTAGCTTATGAAGGAAAAACCAAGGTATGACTTGATTTAGATAATTTTAACTTCCCTATGACTTAAAACGTTAAGATGTGTTATGTTTAGAGTCAAACTAGTGGTATCAAAGCTAGCGGGGATGTTAGGATTAATTTTAGGCCATTTGAGCAAAATAGAACTTAAGGGACTAAAATTCTTCTAATAGCCAAACTATTGCCTTAAACTAACAAAAGCTCTGCTTCCTCATTTATTTTGTGATTTAGAGTCGGATAAGAGTTTGTAGGTTGATTTTTGAGGCATTTGTTGATTTGGAAGCTTGTGTGAAGCAAATTGAAAATTTGAAGCTTAAATCCTTATAGAAGTTAGAGTTTAGTAACAAGTTCTCATTCATCTCTCCTGATATTACTTCTAGTTTGATAACATTCACAAATCCAAAATTTATGGTGGATTTGGTTTGGCTTATGTTTTATATGGTGATTTGATTATTATGTTACAATGCTAGCTTGTCTTATCAAGTTAGATGTTGAAGTAATGATGTTTTGGAAGGTTTTCAAACCCTAGACGATTGAGATGATGTTTTCAATCTTTAGAATTCAATTTTGATTGATGGTTTCACTTGAAATCATAGTTTAAACCTCTTATTTAAGCTATTGTTTCACTTTATGAGGTTTTTACTATATTCGTGGTTGATTATGGATTCACGAGCTTACATTTGAGTTTCAATTGAGTTTTTTAACTTTTGAATTAAACTGAAGTGCTGTTTATCCATTGAGACTCCAATTCACATTTGAAATCTAGTTAATTACTTAATTATAATAATATATTATTATGTTGAATAATCATTTGAATATTAGATAATGTTTAGAAGCTAATATGAACTCTAATGGAAGTTAATCAAAGCTTAAGAGCCTAAATATATTAGATCTTCATTCCTAGCTCGTGAATCCTTAATCTAATGCTTTGTAGGATGCTATTAGTGCTTTTATAAATTAATGTTTTATAAGCATCCTAGATCATTAAAAGTTAAGTTATAGGTGTTAAATGTCATTTAGACAAGTTGTGGAAACATTTGGGTTGAGTTTTCACATTTTGTGCCATTAGATTTTTCACTCGATCAAGTAGAATCATAGACCAATTCTATTGACCGAAAAAATGATTGTTGGAAAACATGAACTTCTTCATTATTTAATTCAACTCTTGTTGCTTTCATTGCTTTCTTACGACCTTAAGGATGGTATGAAAGGTAAAAAAACATGATGATTTAGATTAAAGAATTTAATTAGAATGATATTAATGTAATTAGTTAATAATTACTCAAATTATGTTATCTTTAGGTTTTTTTGGAAACGGAAAACGAATTAGTGGAAGCCTCACCCGAATATTTCACAGGTGACCCCGAGTTCGAGCTCTGCATAGCGGGCAAACCCAACCCCCAAGGGGATTTCCAGGGAAAAATTCCACCACATGGAGCAACAGAACGAGACTTACGTGAGTTGAACTCCCAACCTCTGCCCCACATGGGTATAAAACCCCACGCATCAAACCAGCTAAGCTGGCTATCATGTGCTATGTTATCTTTAGGTAACAATAAGTCATCCAAACAACCCTGGAAATGAAGTGGAATGTTGCAACAACATAAGGTGAGTGCTTTACCAAGAACACATGTCCCCTAATATAAATGTAAATAATCTCCTCTTATGATATTTTGTGAAGTATGCATTCTATGTGAAATATTGTATGTAAAACATGCTACATTCACGAATTGAATTTTACAAAGATTTTTGAAATGGTGATAAACTTTTTATGTTCTAAAATGAGTATTAATCATGATCCGCATATTTATGATTGATTGAGACTTGAGTGTCATTCATGGGTACCCAAACTTGAGGTTTACCTTGAGGCTTATATTGAGGCTTATTGTGATGACATTCTAGACAGGCCTCACTTGTATATAGGAGTTGCTACCCCACATATGGTATATATGTAGTGAACCTTGTTACCTAGTATATAAGTTGTGGGTATAGGGTGGGCTAAAGCTCATTGTCTAACATATGCTTAATTATTCCATATTTAGATATCAAACTAAAATGTATAGTGTGAGATGTGCTCACTCTTTACACATGATTGATGGTAATGTTTTGGGACTTGAGAATGACTTTATGGTTAAGATCTAAAAGCATATTCATTGCATCCTTTAGCAATGTTAATTTGGAATTTTGGAGTTTTGAAGATATTTTAGCAAGGCTTCTTATTGAAAATCTTCTTACCTCGTACAGTTGTTACTAATCTTTTGAAGTTTTGAAATGATTTTGGGGATTTACTTTGTGTTTGGAATCTGCAATAGCCTTACTCTCAATAAAGCTTAACCCTGGTTATGATCATTAGGCTTTCCAAACCTAACCTATGTATTTTGACACGTGCTTAGATTATGATTTAGATTAAGATAGAATACATATACATATTGTACATTTACTTATGTTTGAATTGTTACGAACCTCACATTTTGTTAAAAAACTTAAACACGTCAACTTTTGGGACCAATTTCCTTAGTTGAATGTTTAATATTATAATAGGATTCATTAATCTATTTCAAATACCCCATGCGAGGGATGTTTCACTAAGTGATGATAAATCTTTACAATATCGTTATAGTTCATGAGGGCAAGGAGGGTGCAAGTTTTACAAGCTAAGGTAAAACTTATTTTCAATTGTTACTTCTTTAAAAGAGGAAAAACTTGGTTTTTTTTAATTAATGAGATTACTTTGTATGATTAAAATAACACAATTCATGGGGTATAATATGAAGGGATGTGAAAGTGATCTTAAAAACATTATTCGAGAAGTATGGGCATGTAAATTTAAATGGATATGCTATCTTTAAATATTCTTAGCTTGGGGACATTTAAAGAAAGTTAGATATATGGGATATGTTGGAAATAGTGTCTAAGGTTATTAACTGTGGTGATATTTCTAATAATAGTAGGGTCCTTTTGGGTTGCCCTCACCATCCAGTAAAAACAAACAGTGACAGAAAATAAGAATGAATGATTAGTTTATTAATTTATTGAGAAATAAATTAATTAGAAACTGAATCAATAATTAAATGATAAATTAATTACATGGATTCGATTATAATTAATTAAAGGTTTAATTAATTCAGACAAGTCCAATGATGGCTGTAAGAAGGCTCCTTAAGTTTGGAACCCTAAGAGCCCTCCAGTATAAATACAAGCCTTGGGTTCAAACCCTAGGAATCCCATGTTGCCCTAGAGGTGCCGCCACCTCTCCCTTCTCCCTCCTTCCCCTCTTCTTTGATTTTCCAATACCCTTTCCAAGGGTTTTTGGATCTTGCTTGAAGCCTAGAAGAAACTCTGTTTGTTTGGTTTTCTGGTATTCTTGGGTGTGAATCATCAGAGGGATTCAACTTTGGATCCTTACATCTAAACAAAGGTATGAATTCATAATTTATATTGTTAAGTTGATGCAATTGCTATGAACGTATGATCATGAACTTGATGATTATTGTTTAGGTAAAATTTATTAGTTATATGATTTGATATTGTTATGCCTTCCGCTACATGAATGTCCTTATTTATATGATCAAATCCCAAAAGTGGTATCAGAGCCTCTGTTCATAGGTTGCATACACTTTAGATCAAAATTGGATTATGATTCTTCTATGCTTGTTATTATTTTCGATAATCATAGGTTTATGCTAGATAACTCCTGAAACTGCATGTATGAATTTTGCCTAGTTTAGGACTCTAGAACCTCATTTTCGAAAATTTCATAGGGTTTAGGAGGGTTCCTTGCTCTTGGCGGCTAGGGGTTCCCCACCCTTGCTTGCCTTACAATTTTCCCAAGTTACATAGTTTCCTTATGTGCCTTATTGCCTAAACTACTACATAATTAATTTAAGTAATATTCAAATTAATTATTAAATGAGTTTAATAGAATTAATTAAAAGATGAATATAAATTTTAAATTGTTTAAAATTCACCATATATATATATATATATATATATATATATATATATATATATATATATATATATATATATATATATATATATATATATATATATATATATATATTAGAATATTTCTATATATATTTACAACTTAAATTAAAATAAGAACATTGATCAAACCATGACTAGGCTCACCCACTTTAAATGTGTTAGAAGGTTTGAAGGAGAATTACTATGAATTCTAATGTGGTCAGTTTTTAAATGACATTTATTGTCTGCCACCCTCACCGTTTATCACACTTTTACTCAGTTGAGTTACCAAAAGGGTTTGATAAATCAATGTTTCAAGTTAAATGTAAGGCTCCAAAATCCAACATCGAGTATTTACAAACATTTTAGTAAATATTGTACAATTTGGTTTTACAAACACAATACTCGATGTCTGGGAAGCAACAAGTGGATACCTTAGAGATCGTTTCACGATCCAGCCGAGTATTACTACCCTAATTCCTACAAAACACCGCAATAAAACACCGTAAGCGAAACGCTTAGTGAATAACTCTACCGTAAATAAGTAAAATATACAACAAAACTTAGTTAGTCAAACCACACGTTAAGATATCACCATTCATTTGTCACCTGAACACCAACACCAGTAAAGTAAACTATAACACCAAGTCACCGTTAGTATAAACACATCACATATAGAATTAACACAAATACTGTAACATTCACCGAAAGATCTTGGGATTTTCACCAACCCGAAGATCTATCACCAACTTTCGATTACACCAAGTTATCACCAATTTTTGATTCACCGTATGGTTATAAACAAATCATTATACAACCACTTAAACATCATATATAACACACTAACGAGTATAACCACCTACGATTTCACCGTTCGTATCTAGAAACAACTACTCTTAAGGTTTCAAATATATCAACACAAAATGTCATTCATACTATTACTCACCGAGGTAATTAAATCTAACACCATCACATGATTTACACATATATACATTTACCCAAGACACAACATACAACATAACACCAGTCAAAGCTGAGTAAAGTTACTCACCTGTAGTCTAAGCTCCAAAAGCAAGCTATACTTAATATTTGTAAGCTTCCTTACACCTTCTTGTTTATAGGGGAACAAGTTTAAACCTTCCTTAGACATCATATATCACCAATTTAGCTTATACGACAAAATTCATGAAGTTATGTCCTTCAGGCACTTAGCGCTGCTAACCTGTTCGTAGTTATCGCTGCTAACTATGAACAGTGCTACTTTTCACGAATTTTTCACATAAATTTATGTTTTAAACTTCTAAACATCAAGGAATTAAGGAATACAACATTCCAATCAATTACACACCTAAAAACTCCAATATTACAACTTCCATATCAACCAAAATCCACATTTAAGCTAAACTACTTAGCAAATCATATACACAAGAGTGTACTAACATCAATCCTTGATTGGTATGCAAAACCCCATTAATTTCCACCTTAATTTGATGATTTTGACCCTAAAAATGGCTCTGAATTTCGTCTGATCTCAAACCTTCTGATATGAGAAATAACCCACAAATGACCAAGTTAAAGCTTTAAGTAGGATTTTGTCAGCCGGACTTAGCGTCGCTAAGCACTAAGCTTAGCGTCGCTAAATATATCAATATCGCCGCTAACTTTCAATTCCTCGTTTGGTTTATACTTTTAACACTATTTCATAGAATAGCAACCTACTTTAGCATAATGTCGCTAACCTTTAGGCATTAGCTACGCTAATGCCCTCTGATGAGGGATTTATTACACATTTTCACAATTTTTCCACCTTTTAACCTATAATTTCAAACTCCATATTAAGTCATAATATAGACATTTAAACACCAACATAACACCTTAACACCTCAAATCCCAAGATTTGATCCGTTATTCATTTTAACATTTTTGGTCCTTTTACCAAAAAAACCTATGTCTAATCTAAAACTCCTTAAACACCCTTAACATGTTCTTACAAGTCAATAAGAAATGCAGAACTGCTTCTTGGGTATTACGTTAAAAATATTGACTTAAAAGTATTAAAAAAAAAGTCATATTTTAATTAAAATAAAATGTGAATCATATGTTACCCATGAAAAACGCACATTTTTCTTTATGATTTGTTGACGGAGCTGTCTAGTTAACCGTCACGTCAGTCTAGGTCATAGTTGAAGGTCATGTGGCACTCGCGATTCTTAAGCGTATCTTGAGCCGGGGATCACGCCGTTTTTGCATGGTTGATCCACCGTCTAATCCATGATCCACGACATCCCTATCATGGATTAAGATGAGCATAACCAATATTAACATGCCATTGACCCTAGTCAATGGATCTCAAGGATCTAGGAATTTCATAGAGACTGAAATTGATAAATAGTTTTATCTACCTTAATGACCATTATGTTGTGATTATGACATCCCTCTTCACATCATAAGTGGAAGATTTTGGATCATAGCCTTATTAAATAACAATTTGGTAATTATTTATAAGGATTATAACAAATTAACTAAAATGTTGGTTTTATAGATGTCTAAAGCAAGTGTCAAATATTATTTTCCTTCTCCTTCTCCTCCTTCTCCTCCTTCTCCACCTTCACCTATCTCTGAAAGCTTAAAGAAATACATCCTCGATATGGAAAAGCTTAAAGCAATATATCACTGAGAAACCCCTTCCTGAAGTAAAAGTTCTCTGTTCATTCTCTTTAAACTATGATTGTTTACATAATGAGTGCACTACACAAATGACCATGCTCTCTCTTTATTTATAGGCGAGAATAAATATTTCTAAATACAAAGAGAATATTTTAATATATATATCACTCAACATTGTAAACATTTCCAGCTCCAACACGTTTCTAATCTAACACCTTGCTAGCTTTATAAAATATTGACCATAAAAATGCATATAACTTTTTTATAAATATTATAACTCTTTAATTGCCAAAATTTCAACATATATCTATCTTTTTGTATGATTCTCCCAATATTTCTCCATAGCTTATTTGATTTAGTCTTAAATTACAAAATTGTGGGACATTGTTAACCTTATGAATGTGTATGTATCGACTTATAAAAAAAGCTCGATGGGCGGATTTGTCGGGCTTAACAATATTTGTAGGTTATGTTTTGATGGGGTATTTACACTTTGATATTGGTAATATGTAACTTTCAGAACGAGTCAATATTTGGAGAGCGAAACCTAACGAGGGGGGGGGGGTGGGTATTAGCGATATAATTTTTTCTCAATCTTACTTCTGGATTGTTCATAGGAAGTCTAATTTAGAGTTCCCGTATTATTCAAAATTTTAGATGAATTTTACCAAGCTTTCAAAGAACAATTTCTAAAGATGTCACACACTCGTTATGATTATGAATTTAGCGTTCCTCTTAGGAAGAGGAGTTTCAAGCTTTCAAAGAACAAACGCACTTACATAATAACCATTATGCTTGCTGCTGGCGCTACCTTGGATACGCCAACCCAACAAGTAAGGGTGTGAGCATGACTAAAGAAACTCTTAAGAAAAGGAGTTTCACCTGACTTCTAGTTGCATCGAATCTAGAGATTTGTTGCCAATTTCGATAAAACTTTATCAGGTTGGTTACAAAACCACGATTATAATTTTTTCTTTGTAATGTCGTTTCTTATCCAGCACCTTGCTAGCTTTATAAAAATCTAATCATTAAGAAAATGCATATAACTTTTTTTTTCATATATGCTATAATACTTTTAATTGCCATCATTTTATTAAATATCTCTCTTATTATATGATTCTCGAAGATAATGACAAAGTTTTGTATACAATATTTAACCAAGTATAAAAATTATCATTTTATAGTTAATATTAATGCTTTATTTATTTTTAAAATAGATATTTATTAGTATTTTAGCTATTATTTTTAATTTATATAACACACGAGCATTCATTTTATTTTTAGTATAAAAAGTATGGAAGACCACAGTTGTGTGATTACTAAAATAGATATTTATTAGTATTTTACCAAGTATAAAAATTATCATTTTATAGTTAATATTTATGCTTTATTTATTTTTAAAATAGATATTTATTAGTATTTTAACTATTATTTTTAATTCATATAACACACGAGCATTCACCTTATTTGTAGTATAAAAAGTATGGAAGACTACTCTTGTGTGATTACTACCCTAGTTGTTAAGGTAGCATTTTGTACGCAGTATTTGATGAGACAAAACAAAACAAAATCTTTTAAATTGTCGTTTGAGATACATGAGTCCGAGGGGAAAATTTGGATATTGACCTAGTCAAATGTGACTACTTTACTTAATTTTAGTCCCACCTAAAATAGTGAAACACATTGGAACAAAATATAAGATGACTAAAATAGCATTCCCTTTCTTACCTAATGTTTACCCCTCCACCTCACCTTCCATGTGAACTTCGGTAACCACATCCCCCCTCACACAATACTACACCAACTTTTCTCATGATTCTAACAATATAATAAATCATAAACATAACAGAAAAAAACATAGAAACACAAATGCAGATGCAAACTTGTAAGGATTTGGTAAATTTTTTTGCGTATTCTTTAATCTTCGTCCAACATCAGGTAGCACTGCCTTCACCATTGGATATCTTGCCAAAAATGTAACAACCGTTTTTCAAAAAAAAAAAAAAAAGAATAGTGACTCGGCGGCGTGAATAGTGCTCGCGACGCGACGTGAATAGTGCTCGCGACGCGAGGCCTGCAGAGGCTTCTAGAGAGGTGCGCGATGAGGTAAGTGCTTACGTAATGGTCACGACGTGACCGGGGGGTCCGTCGCGACGCGAAGAGGGTCCAGAGGCCTATAAATAGGTGCTCCAAGCCTCATTTTGAGGCACAACACACACCAAACACATATACGATATAGAGGAGTGTTTTGGTAAGGAAAATACGTTGAGGGAGGATGATGGGAGGTGAGAAACGAGCGGTAGCTAACAACGAGGTGCTCGGGAACTGTCAGCGGTTCGGAACGGAAAATACGACAGGACTCCGAGAAAACGCCAATCTCAGGTGAGTAATCGCTACCGTATCTCCCTAATAGTTTATATGTGTTAAACTATAAAATACGAGGGATGTAATAAACTATTTCCTATAATTCATAATTCCAAAAGTAATGCAGATTGATTTACTTACGAGGACGGTGTCTAGGCCGATTACTTGGGATCTGGTTGTTGGATTTTCCGAAAGGCTAAAATGCTGAAAGGATCCTGCCACCCCAACTAATCTTCTACCTGGCCGTTCTTTACTTGATAAATCATGGAGCATCATGTTGGAATTATTGAAGGAAAATCCAAAGCAGTATAATGAAAGTATTATAATAATACTTGGGTGGGAAACAGTCATATTATCGTGAGGATGAGTTCGAGTTATACGCCCGAAAGTATCACAAGATGATACTGAGCAGAGTGAATAAGTAATTATATATAATATATGTCAGGGGATGGCATGATTTACCATATACTAATAAAACACGAGGTAATCATAGATGTACTATGACCATACCTGTATGAGAAAGCCGTTAAGTGAGTGGGTATACCGTGAAACGGTATAAGAATTCGCGAAAACCAAATACCAAATAATAAATAAAAAGAGGAGACAGGAGCTAAAGACGTGAGTTGTGACGATGTAAGATAAGACTATGTGGGACAGTCTAATAGTAAGTATAAGTGGGTGATAATGTATAGCGAGCGACATCGGGTAATACGGTAGTTTCACAGTGTGGAATACGAGTCGGTTAGAACTGTGAAGCTGGCAGGAATGGTAATCCTGTAACGTGTGTGACCATATAGGTCATACTGTGATTAGATTACTCACTAAGCTTTATAGCTTACCCCTTTATTTTATGTGGTTTTGCAGGATAGGTAACGCTTGGCTTGGATCATGGGACGATCCCTGGTGATATTATCTTGTAAACTCCAGGCTGAAAAACCGGGCGTTACAAGTTGGTATCAGAGCCAAGATTTGAGTGAACTAGGATAAGATCCCTAGACTCAAATTAGTAGATACAAGAGAATTGTGTGCTAAAATATATAAAAAAAATCACAAACATATTGTGATAAATGTCGAACATAGATAAAGCAGTTATTCTAACATGATAATAAAAATGTTAGTAAACTCTTTCAGAGATAAAAAGAACTAGAGAAAATGGGTGAGTTTGTGTGGTATTTCCCAAATACGGGAAAGGTGTTAAAAGTAAATCCAGATGCAAATTTTGTCAAACAAGAAAGTTTTGAAAGTTGATTTGAAAGAAAATTTTTGGAAATTTGAAAAGTAGGGTATAGCTGAGAAATACGAAGGATTTTGTCAAGCTGATCTGAAGCTGAGTCCAAAATAATTTGGAAAATGTTTTGAAAAACTATAAGTTGAAATAAAAATTCTAAAAGTACGAGTTGGTGGGTGGATTTATAAAAATATATGGCGACAGCCATAGCAAAGAAAAAGTGATAAATATATGTGATGATTGGATGTGAGATGGTAAGAACTATAAGAAATGAGTTCGTGAGGAGTTATACAATCTCTAAATGAGACAAGTGTTGAGGTATGTAGTAGTACTAGACATGTCTAAGTTTAGCATGTGGATAATATGGGGTTGAGGAATTGAGAGATAAAGAGTGGCTCGACGTACTGAGCAACACAGAGATGTTCGCAAGATGCACTGAGCAGATACGCATGATCCGACGCACAGGATATGCGCGGCTCCGAGTGCTGAGCGGTGGAGTTTGAGCAGATACGCATGACTCGACGTACAGAGTATGCGCGGCTCTGAGTGCTGAGTAGGATAAGTTTGAGCAGATACGTATGACTCGACGTACTGAGTATACGCGACTCAGAATATTAAGCATGAGAGTATAACTTGAGATACTGGTAGAGTAGATTATGTGGAAAATTCACCGGAGACATAAAAGAAGTAAGGCTGGTAGATGTCCTGAGTAAACATAAGACTAATTGATTTATTCCTTCCATTCTAGAAGAATTAAGGGTACTATGTCTAAGTACCAGGGACCATCCAATCATCACTAAACAAATAAAGGTGAGGTTATAACCAAAGAATGTAATGGGGTATTTTTCCAAAACGTAGTTGACTTTTCTACTGATGTAAAGGTTATTTTATGACCATAATTTTACAAGAAGAAAGATATTTCAAAGAAAGAGTTATTTTGCTGAAAAAGTTATTTTATGACTAAAATGTGAAAGGAATAATCCTTTAAAAAGTGTCATTTACGACTAAAGAAGTCATTGTTATGGAAATCAAAAGAGTAAATGTTTTTAAATAAAAAGCATCTGTTTAAAAAGAGAAGTGTGAGTAGTTACTCAGAGAAGTAATTAAGTATATACAAATTTAGTAAGTATTGAGATGACCTAATCGGTCGGCAGTTCTAGGGTGTACGTTGAGTCTTTGGGACTCGATATCGTAGAAGGTTCAGAAGGGGACGAATACGTGAGTATTAGGTGATGATAACTATGGATATGGTATCATATTGTGGGTGGAGATTTTGTAGAGGCTAAGCTGATATAAGGATTCTTGTTGTCATGAGGTTGGTTGCAGAGCTGTGTAGTTGTGTGTGTTAGCTGTTAAGCCTTTAGAGCGAAAAGCTGTTTATTTTGTGGGGCCACTTATACTTGTAGTTGGGACCACTTATTAGGTGGGGCTATTAGTATTGTGGTTGGGACCACTTATGCTATGGGGCTACTTGTACTTGTGGTTGGGACCACTTATTCCGTGGGGCCACTGGTAACTTGTAGTTGTGACCATTTATTCTGGGGGTTAATAGTACTTGTGGTTGTGACCACTTATTTAGTGGGGCCACATTTGGTAAGACCACATATGTGTTGTGGATCTTATGAGCAGTAATTGTGGTGGGACCACATACAAGTGTTGTGATGGCTTTATTGGCTGGCAGTTCTAACACACATACAGTCGGGTGTCTGGTGAATAGCTGAGCTGTTGAGGTTGTGAATAGCAGGGGTTGCGATATGATGTGGAGAACATGTGATTATGATTATACGATGCATAACAAGTACCTTGCATCCATGATGTCAGTATTGTGAGTATATGAGATTACATAAAGAGTACTTATTAGTCTCAATATGTTGACCTAGTTGATTAGAGGGGGTTAATGTGCCAGTGTTGTAATACCCTTTAGGTTTACTAATACAACTGTATTGTGTTGAAATAGAGAATGATTGAGTGGAAGAATAAGTGTATGTCAACGTTGGAGATTCCGGGGACGGAATCTTATAAAGGGGGGGAGAACTTGTAACAACCGTTTTTCAAAAAAAAAAAAAAAAATGAATAGTGACTCGGCGGCGTGAATAGTGTTCGCGACGCGACGTGAATAGTGCTCGCGACGCGAGGCCTGCAGAGGCTTCTAGAGAGGTGCGCGATGAGGTAAGTGCTTACGTAATGGTCACGACGCGACCGGGGGGTCCGTCGCGACGCGAAGAGGGTCCAGAGGCCTATAAATAGGTGCTCCAAGCCTCATTTTGAGGCACAACACACACCAAACACATATACGATATAGATGAGTGTTTTGGTAAGGAAAATACGTTGAGGGAGGATGATGGGAGGTGAGAAACGAGCGGTAGCTAACAACGAGGTGCTCGGGAACTGTCAGCGGTTCGGAACGGAAAATACGACAGGACTCCGAGAAAACGCCAATCTCAGGTGAGTAATCGCTACCGTATCTCCCTAATAGTTTATATGTGTTAAACTATAAAATACGAGGGATGTAATAAACTATTTCCTATAATTCATAATTCCAAAAGTAATGCAGATTGATTTACTTACGAGGACGGTGTCTAGGCCGATTACTTGGGATCTGGTTGTTGGATTTTCCGAAAGGCTAAAATGCTGAAAGGATCCTGCCACCCCAACTAATCTTCTACCTGGCCGTTCTTTACTTGATAAATCATGGAGCATCATGTTGGAATTATTGAAGGAAAATCCAAAGCAGTATAATGAAAGTATTATAATAATACTTGGGTGGGAAACAGTCATATTATCGTGAGGATGAGTTCGAGTTATACGCCCGAAAGTATCACAAGATGATACTGAGCAGAGTGAATAAGTAATTATATATAATATATGTCAGGGGATGGCATGATTTACCATATACTAATAAAACACGAGGTAATCATAGATGTACTATGACCATACCTGTATGAGAAAGCCGTTAAGTGAGTGGGTATACCGTGAAACGGTATAAGAATTCGCGAAAACCAAATACCAAATAATAAATAAAAAGAGGAGACAGGAGCTAAAGACGTGAGTTGTGACGATGTAAGATAAGACTGTGTGGGACAGTCTAATAGTAAGTATAAGTGGGTGATAATGTATAGCGAGCGACGTCGGGTAATACGGTAGTTTCACAGTGTGGAATACGAGTCGGTTAGAACTGTGAAGCTGGCAGGAATGGTAATCCTGTAACGTGTGTGACCATATAGGTCATACTGTGATTAGATTACTCACTAAGCTTTATAGCTTACCCCTTTATTTTATGTGGTTTTGCAGGATAGGTAACGCTTGGCTTGGATCATGGGACGATCCCTGGTGATATTATCTTGTAAACTCCAGGCTGAAAAACCGGGGCGTTACAAAAAAGAGCTTGAGATTGCCAGGTGAGTTGCTTTTTACTAGATATGTAGGTCTAGATAATAGGAGTTGTAAGTTGTTGATGACTTTCTCTAAGCAACCACCTTTACGACTTCACCAATGAAGATCTCATCGACAACGAAATGAAACCGTCGTGTGGGTTTCTTTTTGCCAGAGATAAGTGTAGTAGGAGAACCTTGTAAAACTTGTTGATGAGAGGTTGCAAATATCCATAAAAACAAACCTACCATTTCATGGAGACTACAAGAAATTATCGTTGTTAAGGGATGGGGCCTGACTTTTTGTAGAGAAGAAGATCCTTTTGATAATATTTTGTGGTGTGTGTATAAGTTTTAACGGGATAATCTGGTAATTTTAATATTTATTCTTTCCGCTATGATGTTACCGAACGCTTTGTAAATAATATGTCTAGTCTAGTTCAATTGTGTCACCTGTCCAATTCAATAAATCTACAAACACTACCTGATAGATTCATCGATGCCAACTATAAAGTTATCAGGTATACTCATCACATGTGATGTGGTGCCACTTCACTGCCACCTCATCACCACACTACATCACATAAACATTGGTATACCTATCACACCACATCACCATTTCTAATTAAAAAATAAATAATAAAACGAAATTGATTAGGTGTCGATACGTGATCGAGTGTTGAATGGCTTGCGATATGTGATTGGGTGTGGTGTGTCGTGAAGGAGAGCACAGGAAACACATAATTGCTTATCACGATGCACCCGGGATGGTATGCATGACCGTGATGGATGTCTACCTAGACATCACATTGCCATCGTGATCACCATACCGACTCGCCAAAGAAAATGTAATAATCATATAATATATTTATTGTATTAAACACCTATAAATTGTTTTTTTTTTTAATAATATTCCGTTGTTTCAAGTCTCATAATTCACAAAAAGACCGAATCAAATGCCTTGCCACATAGTTCCTCCTCCTGGCCACTTTCATTACTAACCCACCTACCTAACCCCCACAAAACCCCTATCTTCATTTATCCCTTCATCCATCACCTCTCCACCTTAAAATCAAACCCAAACAATCCACACCAACATACAACACACGACCAAGCTCAACAATGGCTTCCTCATCTGCTTCGGCAGCTCTTCTTTCTTCTCTAAATCTAAGCTCCATTTCCCCCAAATCTAAGCTCTCTCAAACCCTAGCATTCTCCAGCTCTCCATCTCTCAGTTTCCAATCTAAATCCCTCCGCTCCTCCCTCTCCCTCCGCCCTTCCACCTCCCGGCGCAATGGCTTCGTCGTCAGAGCTGTAAGTAGTTCATACTCGTTTATTAATTCAATACAAGGCCACCGTTTTGCGGACCTAAAATGTTCTCCGGTGTAATTTTTTCATATTTTCACATACAAGTCATAGTTCAGTCATAGTTCTCGGTTGCATTGTTGATTTATGCTAATGTACTTCAAATACACGAGTTTGTCGTATTACTTGTAGCTTGTCACTTTGTTTACCTGTGTGATGATGATTGAACGTTCGTTCATATCCAACCATTGTCACTATGTTCTATAACACATTTATACTAATCACGAAAGTAAATTTACTTCTCCTGTGTTCGTTAATTGAGGAAGTTGATGTATACTTCGTGGATCTGAAAGATATATAATCAAACTTCATACATCTCCAATTATGGAAAATTTGATCATATTTATGTCACTTAGAGATACATTCACTAATTTGTGATAGCTATCTCTCATTTGGAATGTAATTTTGTGTGTGTAGGGACTTCCACTAGTTGGAAATGTGGCACCAGACTTTGAAGCAGAAGCTGTTTTTGATCAAGAATTCATCAATGTAACTAAAGTGATTGATTATATAGAATTTTTACAAAAATTGGTGTAACTTTGTAAGAATTTGTGATTTCAGGTTAAGCTCTCTGACTACATTGGCAAGAAATATGTCATCCTCTTTTTCTACCCTCTTGATTTCACATTCGTTTGTCCAACTGGTAAGTTCAACATTTTTCACTTGTTAAAACATAATTTTCTTCAAAATTTTCTCATTATCTGTTTATTATGTAGAAATCACTGCATTCAGTGACAGACATGCAGAATTTGACAAGATAAACACCGAAATATTGGGTGTTTCAGTAGACAGTGTGGTAATTCTTCTTACCCTATTCTACAAACATTTATTATTATAACATTTTTTTATCTTTTTACAGTGAGGATTCTATTTTGGTGCTTTTTTTACAGTTCTCCCATCTTGCATGGGTTCAAACAGACAGAAAATCTGGTGGTCTTGGTGATTTGAATTATCCTTTAATTTCTGATGTCACAAAATCGATTTCAAAAGCTTTTAATGTGTTGATTGAAGACCAGGTACACATTAATTTATATTATTATTTATAAAATTTTAGCCATTGGAAAACCAATTATTGGTTTTTTTAATGTTTCAGGGAATTGCATTGAGAGGTCTTTTTATTATTGACAAAGAAGGTGTCATTCAACATTCCACAATTAACAATCTTGCAATTGGTCGAAGTGTTGATGAAACACTGAGAACACTTCAGGTAAGAAAATAAAATAAATACTGGTTACTGGTTACTGGTTACTGGTAACTGGTAACTGGTAACTGGTAACTGGTAACTGGTAACTGTGGTACACTGTGTAGTGGACACTGTGTATTGTGTACTGGTTACTGAAGTGTGTATGTGTTGTACTGTAGGCATTGCAATTTGTACAAGAGAATCCGGATGAGGTATGCCCAGCTGGATGGAAGCCAGGGGAGAAGTCAATGAAACCCGACCCGAAGCTGAGCAAGGAATACTTTTCAGCGGTTTAGAAATTTTGTTTTTGTTTTATGAAATTGAATTTTGGGGTATTTTATTTTCTATTGAGCAAGAAAAAAAAAATCGAAATTGGTGTGTTATATACTCAATTAAGTGAAAATTTGGTGTTTTAACCTTTATTTCCACTTGACTTGTTATTGTTAATTTGCGAAAATGTTGCAATATGATAAATAGAAATTAAAAAAACATGTACATCATTTGAATAGAAAAAAATGTATTCAAAAAGGTTGTTGAAAATTTGAGAAATTACTATTTATAGTAAACGCATAAGCAAATTGAAAATTTTTAGTAATAGAAGTCAGTTGTGTTTAAGGTTTGGTTTTAAAAGAGGGAAAATTATCATCTTAAAAGACTTTGAATTTATGTTTTGGTAAGAAAGAATAAAATCTACAAAAGTTATGGTCAGAAAAACGTTTTTCGTGTTTGGAACATTTGTCGTAATAGAACCTAGTCATTTTAGAAAAATGGTCATCAAAAGAATATCATACATAACTATGTTTGTAATATTAATTACATTTATTATAGAAAAGTAGTCAAACATTAAGAAAATGTGATCAAGAAAAATGGATTGATCTTAGAAGAATTGCCATTATCTAATAAAGAATGTAGTTAAATTAGACATCGTGAAAGAGTGAATATTCATGTTAGAAATCCATTGTTTATTATATAAAACTAGTGACATTTATATTTAATAACTTTTTTGTATGAGTTTTAGTTATAAAATTGTAACTTAAAAAATAATTCATAATAGCAATTTACTGCACGGCGTGGATGTCATGGACACCATGGCATTCTACCTAGACTCCACTTAAGCTTTCAAATATTATGTTATTTTGATGTCATTGCTATTGAGTTATGTTGATGGTAGGAATAAAAGAGAGAGAAGAGACAAATAGGAGGAGAGAGGACGACATAAATGTGTCGTTGGGGAGATGATCTTTGCATATGCCTCCAATAGGGGGTTGTGTTGCCGTCGGCATGATAAGCCATATCGGATGTCGTTGGCGTATTTCCTTCCCACATCGTGTAGCCTTAATATGCATGTAGATGTGTCTTTTCTTCACGGATTTTGAAAAAATGAAGGAGTTTTAATCAGGAAACATTGCGTCTAATTAGCAAAATCAAAGTTAGAAGTTTTTAAAAATCCTGTTAAATTCAGCATTTAATGAATTTGATATTCGTAGGCTAAAGATAAATATTTTAGATTCTATTCATTGTGCTTTATTAAAAAAACAAAAACGTCATTCCACATCCTATTTTAATTTTAACGATGATTTATCAAATCAAAGACCAAGGGCAAAAAATTTAGATTATATTCATTACGTTTTATTAAAAAGACAATAATGCCCTTTAACCTCCTCTTTATTTTAGCATTGATTTATCAAATCAACAAATTATCATCTCTCCCATACCTTACCCACCCATCCCACCCACACCCATCCACACCCATCTTATCTACCCTACCCATATTGAAGGGTTTTCTAGCAAACAATGAACACAAAATACCTATGGTTCACATGCAACCCTAGAAAGATCTATGTTTTCTTCTATGAAGATAATAAACTAAAACCTAAGGCCAACAATTATTTCTAAAGTTTAAAACAAGAATTACCAACCTTTGAATCTTGTTCTAGAAGCTAGCAGCAAAAGTATCCTGCCTCAAATGCAAGTCATACCCACAGCAATGGAGAAGACAGTCCAGCAGAGTTTATCTGGTTGAAGTTGGCGCAGGTTTTAGGGTGGCCAGGTGCCTCCTTTTATAGCCTCCAAGGGTTACAGCTGAAACTCTAAGGAGCCTCCAAATGGGCAAGCCTGCTGACTAAATGGACCAAGCCTTTTCTAAACCCTAATAGGGTTTTCGCCAACTATGGAGTTCCCTCCATATTGGCGCCAACTCTGGCCCCTGTCCACTGGCCAGTTATTTATTTAACTATTAAATAAATACAAACCAGTCCCTGCACTTTTAATTAATTAATTTAATCACTGAATTAAATCCAATTAATTCTAGATTAAATCTTAATTAATTATTATAGTTTCTAATTAATATATTAATACTTAAATATATTAATAAACCATTCAATTTAATTCTATTGATTTATTAAACATTTAATAAATCAACCTTTTACTCTACTGAACTCTATCCTAACCTCCAGCTATGAGGGCAACCCAAATAGACTTTGCTTTAATTAACAAGATAAATATAAATATAAAGTCATGGCGTAGACACCTAATCCAACAGTCTCCCACTTGGATAAGTCTATGACTTTAATTTATCTTCTGATTAATAAACAACCTGCAGCTTCCTAGAAACTGCTGCCGAACTCTGACCCAGTCAGTTCTGTCCATAGATAAGTGATCATATGATCATTCGTCCAACAAGATATTTTCAGACACGAGACATGGATTGAGATCAATCTCTGTCCGATACTCTGTTTCCCGATTTCCGATTCTGCTCATGACTTTCAGACTTCTAATTGAACACATCAATTTAGTCCAGGCTGGCCAGCACTTTAGTCAACTTCGAAATCATCAAGCGGCCTACATATATCTGTTTCCCACCAGGGTCAAGGAACGAATAAGCTTTGACTCATATGGTTGTGTCTTTTACTTATCAAATCGTACACAACATGCGTTTTGTAACATCGAGTTACCGATGCGTTTTCGCATTATCAATGCACAACTGACTCGTAAATTTCAACTCATATGTCTCCGCTTCAAGATCATACGATATTATCGTCTCAACATTGCTCGTGATGTAATCCATGAAGCAATCTATTGAGCGCGGGTTTATCCAATACTCAAATCTCTATTTCTAAGTACTCATGAACGTTGTAGCAGTCTTACTGCAATGTCTAACTCCTTAGACAATCTACAAACCAATTCACGACAGTCTTCGTTCATACTTACTCCCGAAAAGTATGAGCGACTGTGGACTTTTGAATAATCAAATTATTCGGGAAGTGAAACATGCAAAATTGAAACATAAAATCTGACCGGTGGCTACTCTTGCCTAATTACCAAGTCTCCACGAGGTAATCACCAAGTCGGATTTTACATAAACTATTATCGATTTCTAGATTCCTTTTAAACTATTTAATTCGTGTTATGTATCTATGTCTACTTGACCTTTCACTCTTTCTATGTATTCAAATGTTATACATTTATACACTTTATCCGATCGGATATCCTTCCGATGATATTTCAATTTTGGTCATACCGTCATTCTCACTAACAACTCCATTCTATGTACTGTGACTTTCCATGGTACTCGGGATCTTTAGTCCACATGACTGCACCCTAAGACTATTTCGAGGTGTTACGATGTGCCGGTGAGCCACACGCGCTCCATCGGAATGCCAACGAAATTCTTTAACCATTAGGTCCTCATTTAAAAAAAACCCTTTTTCAAAATGTTATCAACATTCACCCCTAATCATTTTCCAATGATTTCTCACGTATGTACAGAATCCATTAAGTATTCCCAACCAGGTCATATCCTGAATCTGACTCACCATGCTCTAAGCATTAAGTCATCAAGACATGTTCATGACACTTCTGATCGATCCAAGAAATTTGTTGGATTCGATCTAGTCCTATTCCAAACCCTTTTGGAATCTTAGGATTACTTATAATCCTTGTGTCATGATTTTCAATAACTATTTCCTTTCGGAGACTCTTTTTCTCATGCATCTTGAATCTTATCAAGATCATGCTTACTATGGCCAGTTCTATACTGATGACAACATCTATCTAATATATGTCAATGGATTATGTGAGTACGTTGCACCTTTCATACCTCTCATGCCAAATCATCACACTTTGCAATGACAGGAAACTCATTTCCTGAGCTATGCATCTTGAGTCTCATCAAGATCATCTTGGCAGAGTTTCGATCTATCTCATAGACGTTTGTAACCACCTGAGCATGCCGTATCTCTATTAAGTCTTTCATAGCGATCCGTCTCTTAACACCAAGTCGTTACACTTTGTAATGAAAAGAGACGTTTCCTAGAAGCATTATATAACACACATATGGAGATAGATAATAGCGATACTCCCACTGGCTTTGACACGGTTATGGACTATTCACAAAATCCAGAACTTTTGGCACATTTGAGAATCCAAACCTTTCTGACATCTTAATGGATATCTTTCAGCCCCTTTTCAAAATCCAATCCTTTGGCATATTTTGAGAATCTGAATATCCTTTCTTGCGAGATGCCCGCGGGGAAATCCCGGGCCCATGTACCTTTATACTGGCATATTCTTTGTGAGTCCTTATTAGTGTGTCGGTGATCCATACGCACTCCACTAACGACTTACATTATGCAGTGTCCTTTCGGATTTCATCTTCTATTGAGAGTGCTTCTCTCGGAGTCAATTTCTTGACTCTGAGTATCGTCTCACTCAACCAGATGTTCTGAAGGTGCGTTTCTGTCCATGTTGGTTTCTTTTGATGATTACTCCCACTGGTTTTAAGACCAGTTGTAAAATCAATCAAACTGTCACATAGACTGTATCTCGTCCTAAAGTTCTCTTAATTGGCAGCAACCGGGCTTACCAATGCTTCCAAGTAGTCGGATTGAAAATCCGTACCAACTATAGTGTTTTACCACTATTCGGTATGTCACCCCGATCATAATTACTTATGAAGGTGATCAATGCTACTGGTCAAGAGAGGACTATGTCAGTATTAAAACAGAAATCTGATTTCTGCTCTAAGCCTAGTGATGACTAAAGGTTCTTTCACTTGGCTAATCCTGAACTCATTCAAGACTATCCCAACTCCCACTGTTTTCTTAGAACATGAGTTCTTTCTAAAAGAGCTCTTTCTTTTCAGGTACAGCGGGATAGCCAGTGAAACGACATTTCTGATTAGGTTCAGGCTAGTCATGAGGTTCGGACGAACACTACAATACCCTGGACTTTTAATGTACAATTGGGACAATCCCAGCTTTACATTTCAGACAGTGTCTGCAAAACCTACTTAGTCGAAGGATGTGGTTGGAATATGGTCTGACTGGTTTAGTATTCAATGTATCGGAAACTAATTGACAATGTATCTCATACATTGAGGATCGAACTGTTTCGACCAATGCTCCATCATCTTCCCTAAGACACATTATAACTATTAATGTTCTTGGAAGGGAATAAACTATGAAACATTTTCCCAGTTTATTTTATCACTCAGGTTCTGTGGGTCTTGTACTTCCTTTAAAGTCCTTGAACTATTCAAGGATTCAATCCAATCGCTTATTCTGATAAGCGAAGTCATATTCGTCATACCGATTGACAAATATCGCGGAGTACAAATAATTGTGTTCCATTTCAAGATTTGAGCAATACACATTAACAGATGCGTCCGTTGCTCCTAATCTCAACGTCCTTTACATATCTATGTAAACTTATGACTTTGTTAATGTTGTTCAAGACTTGCAATCTTCAGTTGACTCTAAGTCAACTGATTCCAAAATCCTGTCCTTTGGATCTTTGGGTGATTCATTTCTTGCTACATGTTCTTTATAAAGAACTTAATCATCATATGACTCTAAGTCAAATGATTCCAAAATCCTGTCCAACTGGATCTTTGGTTGATTCATTTCTTGACACATTAAGAACTCAACTCATCAAGTGACTCTAAGTCAAGTGATTCCAAGGTCCTGTCCAACTGGACCTTTGGTTGAATTAATTCTTATAATATTTATCTTAACAATCATAAGGGACACAATTCCTAAATCCAAACACTTTGGATGTATCAATATTCAAGTTATTACTAATCATGCATTCAACACAATCATACAACATTTCAAGGATATTTCAAACAACATGTGTTAAAAGAAAATTGACAATTTTATTAAAACAAAATCCTTGAACAATGTATTATATGTTAGACAATGTCATACGCATCTAATAAGCTAATAACATGATTTCAACATCTAACTAAACTCTAAAACTGCATGAGCTTCAAATCCAATCTGAATATGCTCCTATGCAACAACATCCCACATCCTACAGAGTCCATGCATACAGAGCAAATATGAGAAACACATCCTGTATCAAGGAATTAAGGATCAGGGGTTTTGAGTTTTAAGATATTCCTGAGTTGCCAAACTGTTCGGCTTTGGAGAATTTTCCAATCTTTCCGTGACTGTGTCCCACCCTGTGGATTCCCAGTTTGAACCATCGAGGAACCGGTCCAGACGATCTGGATCATTTCTTGATGTGTCCTATACTGGACTCAATCCCGAAGCAGCTGAATCAATGGAACTATGCTTATCTATGAACGACTCATACAGAGTCAACATTGAATGCATATCCATGATTGTCTTATCTGGTTTCCCTTCCTGTACATCAGGATGAACGGATCAGCGAGTCGAGCTAATGCTTTAACTCCTAATCAAAAAGGGAACCAAATTTATACAGTTCACCTATGTGTCTCTCAGTCTTGAGAACATGTGAACTGGTGCTACTTTCTACACACTTCAAACTCTTTGAAGATCTTAGCTCGTCCTTTCTCAACCAGTTCATGGAACTTTTCCACAACTAGATGTGTTAACTTATCTGACCCCAGGAATTCTAAATTCCTGCAGAAATCGGGGTCAATGATCAATAGTATTAGGTAACGAACTTTCCTTGACTTAACAATCAAGGAGTCATGCTCATCACAAGCTACTGTGTGACGTCATGCTCTGGGGAGCGGACACTCAGTCAGATATGGCTTGCTAGCAAAACAGAGAACTATTCTCTACTTATGAAGCCATACCATATAGTTAAGGCCAGTCAGCCTTTCCATATTTAGCAGGTGCTTTCTGATGCTCTCAGAAATGGGTGAAGGAGGCGAGGGAGGAGAATAGACACTTGATTCAGACATCTACAATAAACAGAATTTTATAAGTTTAATTAATCCTTTTAAATAATTACCCAATATATTATTTATTAAGGCTAGGACCCAAAATACCCCAACTATGGTGTGAAGAGGGATGCCGTAATCACAACACAATGGCCATTAAGGTAGATAATACACTTATCAATTTCATCTTATGAAATTCCTAGATCTGTTGAGACACATTGAACTATTCAATGGCATGTTTAGTCTCGGATGTGCCCCACTGTTTGTAACTGGGATGCCGAGGATCACAAACCGGGTGTGAATAACCATGCAAATTAGCTTGGTACTCTCGAAGTCAATTGCCATCTCTAATTAACGTGCCTGTTAACCACACACGCTCCGTTAATAATGACAAAATCGAGAAACCCATTGCAAGTCTTTGTGAACCCCTATTGGTGTGCCGGTTAACCACACACGTTCCACCAATGTTTCACAAATTGCAATGTGCAATTTCATGGATTAGCACCAATTCACATTTTTAACCTAAAGTAACTAGATTGGGTTTTGTTCAAAGTTCTAGTACTTTCAATTATAGCATTATACTTTTAAGAGGCTTAGTGGTTCTATCAAACCCGTTCGGCTAACGACACTCGACTGACCAGGAGAGCGGTGGATAAGAGTAGATACCCATTAGACTAACATTTTATAGTCAGTCGCCTTATACCCTCTTTATAGGACAGTTTTGTGAATGAGGCCTACTTGCGGTAAGACTAACTAATTTTCTTATACATAAATAATTAACTTTTAATCATAAATATATAAGAAAAATTTTAATCTTATTAAAATATTTTAGAATTAATTTATTCAGAATTTTCGCTAATTTATTCTATTTTTTCGAAAATTTTAAATTAATCCTTTAAGCTGATTTAATTTATCTTTTAATTAACAATTAATTAAATTAATTAAATCTAAGATAGATATTCTAAATTAATCAAATTAATTTTACCTATCTTAAACCCCTAATAGGTCGAAATTTGCATGCAAGGTAATTAGGGTTCCAGTTATTCAATTTAGTAAACTACCAAAAATAACAACCAACTAAACAAGGCAAGCAAATCAAGGGGGAAACAAAGGGTGGCGGCTAGGGTTAGGAAACCCTAGCCTTGATTTCGACCAAAGCCTCATCCAAGAGGTGTTTTTCGCAAAAACACTCAAGGAAAACATAGTTTATGCAATTTATATCAAACACAAGAAAACAAGCCCTTGCTCTGATACCACTGAAGGGTTTTCTAGCAAACAATGAACACAAAATACCTATGGTTCACATGCAACCCAAGAAAGATCTATGTTTTCTTCTATGAAGATAATACACTAAAACCTAAGGCCAACAATTATTTCTAAAGTTTAAAACAAGAATTACCAACATTTGAATCTTGTTCTAGAAGCTAGCAGCAAAAGTATCCTGCCTCAAATGCAAGTCATACCCACAGCAATAGAGAAGACAGTCCAGCAGAGTTTATCTGGTTGAAGTTGGCGCAGGTTTTAGGGTGGCCAGGTGCCTCCTTTTATAGCCTCCAAGGGTTACAGCTGAAACCCTAAGGAGCCTCCAAATGGGCAAGCCTGCTGACTAAATGGACCAAGCCTTTTCTAAACCCTAATAGGGTTTTTGCCAACTATGGAGTTCCCTCCATATTGGCGCCAACTTTGGCCCCTGTCCACTGGCCAGTTATTTATTTAACTATTAAATAAATACAAACCAGTCCTTGTACTTTTAATTAATTAATTTAATCACTGAATTAAATCCAATTAATTCTAGATTAAATCTTAATTAATTATTATAGTTTCTAATTAATATATTAACACTTAAATATATTAATAAACCATTCAATTTAATTCTATTGATTTATTAAACATTTAATAAATCAACCTTTTACTCTACTGAACTCTATCCTAACCTCCAGCTATGAGGGCAACCCAAATGGACTTTGCTTCAATTAACAAGATAAATATAAATATAAAGTCATGGCTCAGACACCTAATCCAACACATACTACATAACCCACCCATTCTTTCACATCCCCACGCACACCCACATCCACATCCACATCCAGATGCCCACATGCAAACATAGACATGCTTTTCTTTTATTTCTTTAACTCTTTAAATATGTACTCAACTTCTCTGACTAAGTGACCCAAACTAAGCCCAAAAGCAAGATATTTATTCATTGTTTTTGTCAAGTGCAATTATATATTGATATTAACATATGATCCTAAAAGTTCAAACTAACAAGTTAAACACCTAAATGATCGTTCATCACAATGAATTGGATTCGTGATGAAATGATGTATTGTTTGAGTTTATCATTTTATGTGATAAAATGACATGATATCTAGAATTAGTTCATATGATATCAGTTAGTACAAGAGAGTTTAAATGATAATGTTATTATGTATATCATTTAAAAAGGTTTAAATGACAAAATAAGTTTACTAAGCACATATTTATTTTACATGTTAAAATAAATAAGATTTATGTATATGGAATATACATATTTCGAATATACATATATGTATGTATATGTGTTTAAATGTTAAATATCAAAGGGTTGAAATATGTTATAAAACTTATGTTGTGAAAAGAAAAGGATCTGTATATTTATAAAATATAAAGTATAGGTTTATAAAGTATAAAATCAAGAGAGAGAAATTATATTTCTCCTTTTTCAATCTCATCCAAAACAAGGAGAGGGATAGGTCCAATAGAAATGTCTTGGCCTCCTCCCTTGTCCATTGTATGTTGATGTTTTGACCATGACATCTTGGAAGAGTGTGTTACATGATCATTAAGAGGATTGCATGTAAACATGACTACATGAGAGACTAGTGGATTCTTTCCTTCCCACTCTCTTAGCCAAAACCTCTCTCCCACTCTCTTTAGAAATTCTCCTTGCAAGCTCAAGTGTGGATTTGATCTCACACTCTTCTCTTAGGGAAACCATAAGTTGTTTTGGTTTCTAAGATTAAGAGAGAAGAAGAAGATAAACAAGAAACTAGCATTACAAGGTGTTGCAACTTGTGGTGGATACCATTGGAGAAGAACATACTTTTGTTCTTGTTGCCATCACAACAACTTTCAATATTTGTGATTGAACCAAAAGACATCAAAGGTTGTATTTCCTTTCATGCTTAATGTTGTTATATTATTTTTAACATGCATATAATCAAAGATCTTTTGGTGGGAATAAAACTAGTTTTATGTTTGTGTTGAACTTTAAAAGCTTTCGTTGCCATTTTCAAAAATCATCTATTATGGACATCATATTTTGAACACAAAATCCCCATAGGAAAATGGCAATAAGAATTTTAATTCTGATATCAGTACGAAGCTTTCTCAGATAAAAGACTGTATGGGGAAGAATGCTTAAACATCATTAAGGATGCAATGAAGAATGCAAGCAAAGAAATATTATGAGATCGGCTCTAGATTATTCACAATAATAAAAATATTGAATGATGGTACTCCTAAAATTATTTATTAAATATATATGTGGAGTAATTTTATGGAAGTTTTTTATGGAATCGTAATGAACATATTTTTGATCTCAAAATAAAACTATTAAATGATAAAGATGTTGATTAGAGTCTCTTATAAAACATGAAAGATTTTTTTAGAAATACGTTGATAAGGCATATGCACTTTATTCTATAAAAGTAGAGATTTTATAAATAATAGAAATCTTTAAAAATAATGGGTCAATTATGTGTGGAATTTATTTGAAATAGTTCATTGTCTCTTTTAGTATAAAAAGCCATTTTGGTGAGAAAAAAATTCTGAAAAATCTTGAAAAAACTGATCACTGGAGAACATTGATAAGAGGACAATACCTGATGCTGTTCTACAATTTTTTCGTAGTGGCCAACAAGGCTAAAATATCTGTCAATCATGAATAATGCCATTTTTTTGTCACGCATCTATTTTGATCTGATTATGTGTAATCTTATTGTCAATATTTTCTAAGATACTACTATAAATTCACTCAAAATATCATTCGATACAAGAGTTATCCAATCTTTAAAAATTATAATCATCAAATTAAATATCTATTATATATCTACTTAATTGATTCAATTAATATTTTGGTTTGCTATGACTCAATTCTATTATATCAGATTGTGTATGTGTTTGTGTAATGCCCAATTCTCCGTACAAAATACACCCATTTTTTAAATATTTTATAACGAATATGTGTGTGTGTGTATATATATATATATATATATATATATATATATATATATATATATATATATATATATATATATATATATATATATATATATATATATATATATATATATATATATATATATATATATATATATATACACACACAAACACACATACATACATAACACTTGGTGTATAATATACATAACCAACACAACAAGTGTATCAAAAGGGATATACAATACATATACAAAAGACAATATTCTGAGTCGGTTCGCTACGTCAAAACATGTACCCACTATCTATCTACTCTAAGCATTTATATTCTCTTTACCTTTAGTAGGGTTACTGAACCTGCAATGTTGCCAAATACGTATAGAATAAGCTTTTAAAGCTTAGTGAGTAACCACTAACATTTGACAGTACACGAGTTCATACATACAGTTATAATATATCAATCTAACAAGACATAAATTCATCAAGGACCCATGTATCTATATTTATCCTTTACCCCACAATCAATTTTCCAACCACCAAGGCTAAAGCATCCGACAAGTTCAAGGGCACCTTATTCGGCACCCCAAGGCCATCTTCTGGCCACCAAGGCCCACTCGACCACTAAGGCCACATACAAGCATTTCACGATAACATTGACTCAATAAAAGTAGGGAGAAGAAGGTTACTCACCTTATGATACAGTCTAGTAGTTGTGGAAGAGTGTACAGACTTGCAATCAAAAGACACTCTCGTCCCAATCAACCCACATTGGTGTTAAACATACATATATTTATCCATGAGTACTCATGAACACACCAATCCTCTTTTTACAGCTTAACAATATTGTCCACGACTAATGCCATTATCACTATGAAAATAAAATTTTAACCTATCATGGCGCCACGACCCAGCCCTGGTCACGTCGCGATAAGTGCATTGTCGCGAGTCCTATCTGGGCTTTACGACTAGTCACGCCGTGACCCATAGGTCTTTGTGGTGCGACCGTAAGTGTTTGGTGATGTCTCGATCTGTAACAAATCAGACCATTTCCAGTCCATGTTTTGGCTTCTTGCATCTAAGTCTAGACACATTCTTAGCAAGAAGACGAGTCCTACCATTAACCTGCCTAGGATTTGTGTTAAAACCTCAATTATCATTTGTTTTACAATTTCTTGGTTCAACTATTATCAAAAAACACATTTCACAGATCATGTATCACTAGAGAATAAGTAGGGTTCACTGTCTTCTAATTCCATTTGATCAATCCCTCACACCCTCATAAGGAGAATTAGAAATCTTACCTTTGTAATAATGATAATGATGCTTAATCCCTTCAATTCTTGATGTTCTCTTCTTGATTTAAGCCCATAGAGGTTTAAGGGTCGTTCTTCAGTTATAAAAAATGGTGAAAATGATAGACTTAAGTCATTTCTTTTGTTTTATGTCTGATTCATCATCGCGTCACTATACCCTTAAGTCGCGTCGTTATCCCGTAGCGTCGCTACCCATAGGATATCACGTCGTGAAGCACAAACGACACTCAACTTACAAATTTGTTCCTATTAGGGTATCTTACGATTACATCACGAACTTAAGCAATCGTGCCATGAAATTCACATTGAAACATTCCCTTTATCCATTTTCCTACTTAAATACAATTTCTAAACGATGTCATTGCAACACTACATTCTTACCAGGAATCCATACATAATACCATACACAATAAGGTACTATATCATGAATTCCTACTATAATAGGTTGAAATATACTTACTGGTCAAATTGCAGGGTTACAGTTTGAGCTTAGAGTTTGAGGAGTCAAGATTTCAAATATTGTATAACAATCTTGAGACTACTTTCAAAGTATTGTGTGTTTTACTGGATGAACCATGGTTACTGAAGCCAGTAGAGAAAAAGAGGGTAAGATCAGAGTGTATAACCAACATTATAGATAATTATATTTATTATTCTTTTTATAAACTTCAACTATTGCATGTTTTAAAATTATTCTAATCTTGTAAATGCTTGTTAGAAGAAAATATTGCATTCTTGAAGTACTTTGTAATTCATTTTTATAAACACTGTGAGTGTAAACACAAACTTGGTCTCACCAACCATTGCAGCCACCAACCCACTTACCCACCATTGTTGAAGAACCAACCCACCATTGTTGAAGAAGGTGGCAAACTTTGTTTTCTCTTGTTTAAATTCATTGAATGTAGTAGTTGTCATTAGTATTTGCTTGGCTATAAATAGAGGTTTTAGCTTCATTTGTTAACCACCACAAAAACATAGAAGAGAGTGTTTAGATAGTTAGCGAGAGTTGTTCTTTTCTTGTATTTCAGTTTGAGTATTGAATAAAAGAACATTTGAGTTCCAACAAGTGGTATCAGAGCTTGGTTAAGCTCCCGGGGCAACTTTCTAAACACCCTCGGGTTTTTTGGTCAAAAATTTTCTGTCTCAAAATCGTTTTTCGAGAGCACCATTGGAAAGGTCTCAGTCTCAGGATTCCGAATATATATTTTTCGGAATTTTTCGACCACCGGAAGACCTCCAAAAGTCCGGTCAAAGGTTTGCCGGAATAGTTGCCAGAAAAACCAGTTCGCCGGAGATCTCGCCGGAGAAGACGACACTGTAGCAGTTCACTGTAGCAGGTTTCAGAAAACTGCAATTTGGTCCCTGAAGTTTCGAAAAGTTACCTTTTGGTCCCTATATTTCCGAAAAATTTCAGGTTGGTCCCTATTTTTCAGAAAAACTTCAGAATAGCCCCTATACTTCAAAAAGTTTCAAACAAGCCCTTGAACTTCTGAAAATTACATTTTAATCCTTGTAATTTTCATAAATTACACGTAATTTTTATAAATTACACGTAATTTTCGTACACGCCAAGAATGTCCACACCAAGCTCGTCGTTTTCTCAACCCGAAATTGAAAGTGTTCAAAGGACCGGGAGGGATAGTAGTGTTACGTTACACTATCCGTTGCTTACGAAAGCAAACTACGCGGTGTGGGCTATAAAAATGTGAGTGAATTTGCAAGCACAAGGAGTGTGGGATGCAATTCAAAATGCAAGAGTAGATGAACGAACAGATAGGATGGCGCTTGCGGCCATTTACCAAGCGATTCCAGAGGACGTACTCCTTATGTTGGCCGAGAAGGACACGGCTAAAGAAGCATGGGAAACGCTTAAGATGATGCATATGGAAGCTGATCGGTTAAAGGAGGCTAAAGTACAAACGTTGAGAAGTGAATTCGAGGTGATCCGAATGAACAATGGTGAGTCGATAAATGATTTCGCCATGAGATTGAACACTATTGTGACCGGTATTCGATCTCTCGGTGAAAAGATCGAGGAGAATACGGTGGTGAAGAAGTTTCTTCGAGCCGTCCCAATGCGATTTATACAAATCGTAACATCTATCGAGCAATTTGGAGACATGAAAAACATGACGGTTGAAGAAGTTGTAGGCCGTCTCAAGACCCACGAAGAGCGACTTCGAGGGTATGAAGAACGGGAAGAAGGACATTCTCTATTGCTTACACATGCCAAGTGGGCATCTCAATCTAAGCAAACCGACGAGGGAGACTCGTCAAACACTTCAAGGGAAAGTGGAAACCAAGGCCAAGGACGCGGTCGAGGTCGTGGGCATGGCCGAGGAGATGGTCATGAGTATGATGCAAACCGGAATGACTACAATCGTCCTCGAAAGGACAAAAGTAAAATAAAATGTTTTACTTGCAAGGAATATGGTTATTATGCATCAGAGTGTCCAAACAAGAAACGAGGTGAGGAGGTGAACCTCACCCAAACCAATGAAGATGAACAACCCATTTTAATGATGGCGATCTCGCAAGAAAATACACCAGGTATGGTGCCGCTAAAAGAGAAGAATGGCGTTGATATCCCTGCATCCGAAGAAAGTCAAGTTGATTCCGAGGAATGGTACCTTGACAACGGTGCTAGCAATCATATGACCGGAGATCGTTCAAAGTTCCATGAGTTAGACGAGAACGTGACGGGTTTTACGCAGTTTGGAGACGGGTCAAAGATCGACATCAAAGGAAAAGGTACGATCTTGTTTGACTACGGAAACGGAGATCAAAGACTACTTAACGAGGTATATTACATTCCTAGACTTAAAAAGAATATTATAAGTCTTGGACAACTAACCGAAGACGGGAATCGAGTCGACATGGATGGTGATATTTTACGGGTATTTGACAATAGTAATACTTTACTTTTTAAAGTAAAAAGAACCCGTAACCGACTCTATAAGACACTTTTAAAGACGAGACGAAAAATGTGTCTTTTATCATCCCAAGATGATCCAGGTTGGTTGTGGCATCAACGACGTCCGTATGGTCATTTTTATACCATGAAAATTAATGGTTGTTTGAAGCATAATAAAATTCTAGGTTCACATCTAAAGAAATTAGATGATCCGAGTGAGGAAGAATTTTATGCTGAAGTTGAAAAAGGTGAAAAAGGACACCAGTTTTTCGACGCATGGAAAAGGAAGCCACAGATAAGACGAGAAGGGTTCTTTGGTAAACGGAAAAAATGGACTTGGACCGAAAAAGCAGCTGCCAGTTTTCTCCGACGTAGTCCCAAAAATCGAGGTATCGACTTTCGTAAAGTGATGCAAAAGATGGAAGACGTGTCACTAAAGAAAACGGCTTATGCTGAAAGGATTTCGGGGAAGTTCAGTGTGAGAGATTGCATTCCAACAACTTGTTCTAAGGATGCAAAATTGAAATTTGAGAAAGATAAAGACAAAGCACTTGTCGATTATTCTGTAGTCGGGGATGGCATGAAATGCTCAACATGATCGGCGTAACGAATCTCCAGCCAAGTTTGGTTTAAGGGGGAGAATGTGAGTGTAAACACAAACTTGGTCTCACCACCATTGCAGCCACCAACCCACTTACCCACCATTGTTGAAGAAGGTGGCAAACTTTGTTTTCTCTTGTTTAAATTCATTGAATGTAGTAGTTGTCATTAGTATTTGCTTGGCTATAAATAGAGGTTTTAGCTTCATTTGTTAACCACCACAAAAACATAGAAGAGAGTGTTTAGATAGTTAGCAAGAGTTGTTCTTTTCTTGTATTTCAGTTTGAGTATTGAATAAAAGAACATTTGAGTTCCAACAAACACAAAGTTGTTAGATGATAGAATGTGTTTTTATTAAAACTAAAAATATACAATAAAACAACTATGTACAATTTGTCACACTACTAACCAGCGAGGGTAAGTGCCACTAGACCGTGTTGTGGCCGGAAGAATACATTCGACACTTGGTTAATTTTTCACATCGTACTTTGGTTAATATTAAATGTAGTAATGTATTTGATCTTTGAAAACATATAATTAGTAATGTATTTGATCTTTGAAAACATATAATGTAAATGATTTGTAATAGAATTTGAGAGTATTTTATATTGTTAATAAACATAATATACAATTCTCCTTTTATTGAATCTATGATTGAATATTTATATTATTTTGGATTCGTCATTTGATTGATTTGTATTTCATTATTTCGGTTGACATTAAAGCTAAACTGTTTTTAAGTTGCTCAATATGCATTTTTCATTCTTTTCAATATCATATTCGATTCGATTTTTTTGTTGATGAATTCATCGATACACCATAACAATTTGATCACTCGATCAAATTGAAATATTGAATTTATAGCCCATTTAGATTATAGTGTTGCAGAAAGCATGGTGGAAGGAATCATGACCTAAAATCTTGGTTAAAGAGTAATACATCCAATGGAAACAACGTATGCAATATAATCTTAACAGATTACCGGATGCTATATGGAACTTAGTTGAAGATGGGCCACAAGACCTTACAATAAATGTTCGAGTTAAAAAAAGACATCTCATAGACGCGATATGGTATTCATTTGAATGATTTTTGATCTTAAGGACCAGTGCCGTCGAACTTCACAGATGAATGTCAGGGGTGCGAGCTGGTTTGTAGTTAAACATATTAGCATGCTGAAGCATTTTTGTGTCATATTTTTACTATTATACAAACATGCTAAGCTATATTCTAGTGATGGAAATTCTTAGGAAATAATTCAGAGAATCTAATCATACATAGCAAACTCAGAACCAAGAGTAGATATAACATGTTGTAGAAATCTGGTGGATGATGCGGCTAGAACAATATCATCCACATATATAAGAAGATATGTCATGACACCATCTTGTCTATAAATGAGCAAAGATGAATCCAAGCGGCTATGAGTGAAACTAAATCTTGTGATGAACCGTGAAAATCTATGAAACCAGTCACAAGGTACCTACCTAAGGCGGCCTAGAGACCTCTGAAGCAAGTAGACATAATTCAGGTAGGCGTGACCAGAAAGTCCTAGTGACTGGTGCATATAGGTGGTCTCCTAGTGGCCATGAAGAAAATAATTCTTCATTTCAAGTTGGTTAATAGACCATTTGTGAGAGACGTAAGACTAAGAATCGTTTGAGTGGTGGTTGGTTTGACAACCGGGTTGAAAGTCTCATCATAATCGATGCCGGTTGCGACCTTTAGCAAAAAAAGGGGCTTTGTATCTAGCTAAAAAGCCATTTACATTCTACTTCGTTTTGAAAAGCCAAATACAATTAACAATGTTGATATTGGTGGGCCGTGACATAAGTTTCCAAATTCCGTTAGAATAAGTGCATTGAATTCATATTGTATAACATTTAACTAGAGTGGTCTCGAAAGGTTTGAGAGTAATTTTTAGGATTAAGAGAAGAGAAATCGTCATGAAGATTTTATACTGTTTATCACGAGTGACCATGGGGTGAACCGAGATATTTGGAAGAAAGGACGAAGGAGTCGAAGTGGCAGAAATAAGGGCTGTCGGAGCTGTTTTAATGTTGCCAAGACTATTGGAAAGTCTACCGACATATATGAAGTGGCATGAGAAGAGATCGAATTAAAACGAAAATGGTCATAAATAAAATTTGGCCCTCATCATTGGTAAGAAGTCATAGTTGGAAGGTATATTAGGCATCATTGAAAGGAAACATGATTTCATCAAATGTAACTTGAGGAGAAATTATAATTTTCTTGGTCTTCAAGTTCAGTCACCGATAGCCATGATGGTGAGATGGGTACCTAATAAAGATGCAATTAATAGATATTAGGGCAAGTTTGTGAGTGCTATTTAGGTGGTGGCAAGATAGGAAACCGAATACCCGAAGATGATATTAAGATAGTTGTTTGTGAAATAACTTTTGAAAGGGGGTGTCAATTTAAAGGTGGTGGATGGTAAATTGTTGACAAGACGTGTTTCCATGTGAAGAGCTTCACTTAATATGTTAAGGGAAGTTAAGCTTAGAAAAGGAGGGTCCAGACAACATTAGAAATGGAATGAAGCATTCTTTTCAATTTCCCATTTTGTTGATAAATATATGGATAAGAGAAGCATATGTGTATACCATTTGTGTCATAAAGTTGGCAAAATTGAGCATTGTTAAATTCACCATCATTGTCATACTGAATTGCTTGGAAATCACTTTGAAATTGATTTTTTATGTATGTACAAAAGTGAAGAAACTTGAAAAATAAACATCAAATTTTAAGCGCAATGGATACACCCAAAGAAAGTGAGAATACTGATTAAGAAAAATAGCATAATATTTTATTCCATTATGACTTTGCAAATGTGAAGTTCATACATCGATTAGAACAATTTTAAATTAAAAAGATACAACATGCTAAGATAAATTAAAAAGGTAATCTAACATGTTTGCCTAACTGACAAGTTTGACATAACATAAAAGATTTTTTTATTGACATACAAAACCAAATGGTTGAAAACAAGAAGCTGAAAAATATGTTGTTTGGGGTGACCTAGGCATTGATGCCACATAGAAGAATTGATGGTTGCAAATACTTGAGGAGTGGGAATCGTGACATGATACAGATCACCCGTGCTATCACACCTAAGGAGCACTAGTTCGGTAATCCTTCACGGAGAAACCAAATTTATCAAATTCAATAGAATATTTGTTATCACGAGTAAAACTATGTACATAAATAATATTTTTGATAATTTGAGGAGTAATGAGTCATTTTTAAAGTAACGACTCGATAAGGATTATAAGAAAGATTTGTGTCACCCGAGTGAGTAACGAGAATATGTGATCCATCACCGACAAATATCGAAGAGAATTTGCAATTATCACTAAAAGATGTAAGATTACCCAAGGTTGTAAAAGTTTCTAAGCGGTAGTCGGGCGGTCGAGCGGCGTGTAAGAACTAATCGATCTACGCAGGGATTAAGCGATGACTAGACGAGGATCATTTATTGTAATAGAATTTATTTTTTAAAATTTTAAATACTACATATATCCTAACAAGATAAACAAATAACCATAAAATTGATATATTCAAGTATTTAACTATTTAAGTTATTAAATGACATTATAATCTGTAAAGCTATAATCTATAATTTGTAATGTAATCATAAACAATCAATATGTAATACATAATCGATACAAATCTATAAAAATATAATATGTAAAACTATACTCTATAAAAACTAAAATGTGTATAACATATTACTAGTTGGTTAGGTTATGTTGAGCATCTTGGTTGATTAAAAAATTTTCAATTTTGACCTTTTTATTTGACTTATGTTGACCATGTTTGACTTCCTAAGACTCAAAGACCGTTTGACTAAAGTTCAACACTTTGGACTCTTATTTATTGACTATTTATTATTATTATTTTTGCCAATTTTAACTTTTTCACTATTTGGTCGCCAGGACCGCCTAGACCAATTTTAACCGCCTTTGATGGAACCGATTAATATGACTGACTTGTGTTATTCTTACTCAACAAGAGCCCATCTAGCGCCCCTAGGCGGCCGCTTAGGCTGGATTTTACAACACTGTGAATGCCTGACTGGACATGAAGATGTGGTGTCTCGCTAGAAACCACGTACCATTCGGCATCACACAGATCATTAAAAGTCATTGTTTTTAACACTTGTGGAAGCGTTGTGGGTTGATCTGGATGTTGTGAAGCAGAACTGGAGGGACATTGCCACAAAGAAGGAGTAGGAATGGCAATGGGACGGGTATTGGTGATCCCAGTCCCATACCCTATTATAAAACTGCATCCCAAACCCGGTTCTGTACTGTCGGGCGCCCGGTTAGTAAATAACCATCGGGTTTATGGTTATACGCACTTATCTGGTATCCCAATCTATGATAATAATATGTTGAAATTTATCTAATGAAATTTCCATTATAAAACCCGATTACAATCTCATTCAAATAATTACTTGAGTTTTTTAATGATTCCAATTTCTAAGAATATCAACAAGTTTAATATCTATGAAATGTGCATTTTAATAAGAAGGAAATTGATGCTTAATAAGAAGAAAGAAAGTGGCGATACAATATAATTAATACAAGAATGAGATACCATCAATGAAGATGCATGCATAGTAACAAGTTGATGAGTTGAAGGAGGGGACATGAGAATTTGAAAACTATATATCACATAAAATATACTACATAGAATTTTCGATAAGTAATAATTAGATAACAGTATAAACGGTAAATAGTAATCACATATTAATAAACCGTATATAATATCAAATTATGGATTTGCAATCTCATATATAAATAATAAAATTATAAGTATATAAAAATACATGATTTGGGGTCAGGTATGAGATCGGGTAATTGGACATGTATCACCTCACTACCAAAATCATCTCATATCCACAAATTCTTTCTAGAAAAATCTCATACTCGGTCCCATAACCATTTACCCAGTTCAAAACCCGTCCCAAAAATTTTGGGTTCGGTTTTTCCCATCCAATTCGGGTATTTTTTAGCTGCAAAGTGGGCTTGAGGGTACTGTTGAATCGAGCCACCTTGCTGTTTGAAAAAGTCTGGTGGCTAGCGAATTAATGAGGGAAAGGCAGCAAGCCTGCTGGACCAGGCCCAATAGGGCGGCAGTTGCCACCACTTCCATGTAGACGTAGACGAGAATGATTATTTAAATGGCCCTCATTTAGAACCGCCGAAGATGGCAATGATCAACTATGAGAGGCTATAACATGTTGATTGTGCATTTACTCCGTTTGTTGCTCTTCTAGGAGGAGCATCATACGAGTCTCCAAGAAAGAGGGATGTGGAGATTAAACTCACGACCTAATCGAATTTCGGGGACGAACCATTGATGGTGTATGTTATGAGGTTCTCATGCGGGACGGTTTCATCAATGTTGTCGAGGAGATCGGCAATGATCTTTATCCACGTACAATCTTCACTAATGGTGGAATCGCCGATACTGATGTTACGTAAGCTCGTTGTCGAGTTGAGTCACCTTTGCATCTTTGTTATCCCTAAATAGGGTTTCGAGATTCTTTGTATGAGACTCGCAGTTGAATTTTTTTTCAAGATCATTTGAAGAAGGACTGTGAGATAGTTCCATATATCCAAAGCTTCACAATGGAATCGATGCGATTCCATTTTACATCATCGAGTTTGTCGTTTGTCGTTGACGACATTGAGATGATCCAAGACTCCGTATCTTATGCAATGAGTTTAAAACGACTCCCATCATGTATCATAGTTTAATCGATCTAGGTCTAACGTGAACGGGATAGAAAGCAGTATTTTGACTATTTTCCCATAAGTTTGTCATCAACCCCTCGTATATGAATAATACAACACACAAAATAGGAAAACGTCACCCACATGGGCCGATATACAAAGGCTAGGCTAACATTGGGCCGTATACAAACTAGAGGTGCACATCCCAACCGGTTTTTTAAAAAACCGAAAATAATAACCGAACCGGTTTTTACAATAACCGGTTATCCAAGAACCGGTCCCGGTTAAACCGAACCGCCGGTTATGACCCGGTTATCCTTCCCAGCGCGAACCGGTTTTTTGACCCCGGTTTTTTAACCCAAAAAAACCGGTTTTTTTTTTCTAGCCGTTAAAAAACGGGAATTTTTGGATTTTTGGCTTCTTGTGCTCGGTTTGTAGCCGTTTAAATGCCCAAAATACCCACTTTACCCCTCATTTGTTAGTATAAATAGATGTTGGTTCATTTGGTTTCAACACCCCGCAAAAAACGCTCACAATTCTCGACGTTTTTCGCATTCCCGACCTATTTTCTAACTATTTCAAGATGGCTTCATCATCTTCCGCTTCCGGTTCCGCTTCCGTTGGTACTTCCGGCATAACACGAAACTATACCAACGATGATGTAGGGGAAATCAAAACCACAACGCGATCCGCCGATGTTTGGTCGAATTTCGATTATTGTGTTATGAGAGATGGTGCGAAAAAAGCTCGGTGCAAGAAATGTGGGAGGTTTTATTCGTCAACGAGCAACTCAACATTGAGGTCACATATAACTAGCGGTTGCAAAGCGGTCCAACAAACTAGTATGGATCCGACGCAAACTACAATTGGATCGGACGGCGCTTTATTTGTTTACGACAACGATGCCGTTAGAGAAGCATTTGCCAAGTTTGTCATCCAAGAAGCACTTCCATTCGACCACTTCGACAACCCGCGGCTTACGGAAATCATCAAAACAAAACTTCAACCTCGATACTCCGCTGTAAGTCGTACTACTCTTCGACGTGATGCTATTGCACTTTGGGCCAAAGCTAAATCCGAAATAATTGTAGGATTTGCAAACTACAATAATTCGATTTCGCTAACTTGTGACGTTTGGACCGCCCCCCACGGAAAAACTCACACTTAATGCTTTTAACGAAATACTTGTTGAAAAACGTCGATCGGTTTCAATCCCCGAATCGGATTGGAATTTGCTTCAAGAACTAACACATTTTCTACAAGTTTTCAAGGGGGCAACAACTTTGTTGTCGGGCGTTTACTATCCCACGAGTCCGTTGGTTTTAAATCAAATTTTTCTTATGACGGAAAAAATGGCAAATTTCGAGTATTCTTCGATCACATTGTTTCAAAATATGGTTATTGCTATGAAAAGCAAAATTTTAAAATATTTTCGGGAATTGCCTTTAGTCTTCACATGTGCCGCCGCCCTAAACCCGACTATAAATGTGGGTGGTGTAAACGTTTTAATGGGGCAAATTTATGAAAACTTGGGTTTAAGTGAACTCGAACCAAATTTCGTTCAAAATCAAAATTTTAAATTCAACGAGTCTTTCAAAAAATTATTTGAAATCTATGCTACCAAATATGGTCAACCAACTAATGTAATAGTTGATCATATTCGGAGAGGTATGGCCGGTTCAGCTTCATCGGGAAGAAACGTTAACATAAATCTTTATAACACTTTGATGGAGGATGCCACAAAACGCCAACGCACTTCCGCCCCAAGTAGCGAATTGGGCAATTATATGGCCTCAAACTTTTTAGCCCACTTTACCGTCGAAGAATTTCAAAACTTTGACATTTTGGCTTGGTGGAAAGAAAAGGAAGCGCAATTCCCGATTCTAGCCGCCATGGCCCGCGATTTACTAACCGTCCAAGCTTCCACGGTAGCTTCGGAATCCGCTTTTTCTTTTAGTGGCAGGGTCATCACGGAAAGAAGGTCCAAACTCATGGCCGAATCGATGGATGTATGCGTTTGCTTGAAGGACTACTTGGATGGCGTCGAAAGGATACAACATTGCGTTTCGCTCGAAGGGCCGCTTTTACCACCGGTGGAAGAGTATATCCACCAAGAAGAAGTTGCAATAGGGATATCACCTCCAACGACCGAAGTTGATGAGGGTGAGCTTGAAGAATTTTCGGATTAAAAGCTTGAAGATTTGAAGACGACAAAGTTGAAGACTATAATTACTACTATTATTATTATTGACGTTTATGTAATTTGAATTTTAAAACTTTAGTATTTCTAGATGAAGACTATAATTCCTAGTTTATGTAATGTGTTGGAGATTGACCTAGGTTTTTCGATGTTGAACCTCGGTTATTCGAAAACTATAATTCCTAGTTTTTTATAATACGTAATTGGTCGTTGACGTTTGTTTTTTTCATTTCAAGTTCAATCAATGTTATTCAAGTTCAAACAATGTTGTTTCTTATTTTATATCATAACCAAAGACAATATAAATTTTTATGTATTTTTATAGTATTTTTTTAGTATTTTTTTGTATTTTTAAAGATTTAAACAATAAAATCGGTTTTTGGACCGGTTTAACCGGAACCGGTTATATAAATACCGGTTTTAACCGGAACCGGAACCAGTTATACATTCCACACAAAAAAAACCGGATAAAACCGGTCCGGTTTAAACCGAAACCGGTCAAGACAAAACCGGTTCTCAAAAAAACCGAAACCGGTTATAACCGGTATATGTGCACCTCTAATACAAACTATGCCAACATTGAGCCATGGCCCATGTACAAATAATAATACATACCAAATAAATGTCCAACAATTTGAAGGAACTATGCCGCTAAATATTTCATCTTGAGTACTTATCTGAATCATATATTATACATCTTATTAATTAGCGTGATTTTTCACTTCCCGTGTAACGTTTTCTTTTGTCACGCGTTAATATGGAAATAAAAGTTTGAGCTGCACTGCCTCTTGCTTTTCGTTCCCAATCTCACATAGTCATATGTGTTCCAGACGAATAACAGGAGCAAATCGGATGAACAAATCTAGGGTTTTCGTGGTCCTTGTGCTCTTCATGTATCTACTTCATTCCTTGTGCAGGTAACTTAATCCTTCCCTCTTCGTCTTCTCTCTCTCACGCACTCGAATCAAGTTTATCTATTCGTCGGTGGAGGTGGGAGGATCCGGTTCTTTTCTTTTTCCGCCCCATTCTCCCCAAATCAATGGGTTGTGCGAAAGCTCCCACCGTAGTAAAACCCTAACTGCCTATTGTATGTATTGAAGCTTCACCCTTTAAAAATTGTCTCAGATTATATGTCGCCTTCATAAACAGACACGGAGAGACCACCGCTGGCTGTGCAATGTGGTCCGACATGGTGGTGTTTCGATAGATTACCTATCCTGAGCGGTAATACACTTTTCATAGCATTAGTACATCAATTGATGCTTCGATCACCGAAAATGGACATGCACTTGACTTTCCCAATTTTAATAAATTGATTGTAATATTTCTTGCAGGTGGATGGCAGCATTAGTGATAGATTTCTACATACATATTGGTATTATAGCGGTATGATGTATGCACTTCTTTTTTCCTTCTTAAAATCTTGAATCATGAATGAAACAGCTATGTAAATCTCCTAGCATTTTCAAAGATAATGAAGAAATATGAAAAGGTCAGAAACAGAAACTATGATCTTGATTCTTGAATGTATAGAAGTTTCTTTTCTTCATTAATGTTCTTTAATACTGTTATTGTATATATATAGATTCCATTAAGAAGGGCAGCAAGGTCATACATGAAAATTGTGGACGACTCTTACATTGGGAACTCTGATGAGATCACTCTTCTCCTGGATCGCGTCGAGGGTACTTTCGTCAAATACTATGCAAACAATAACCGTATAGAAGGTATGAAACTATTAAGACCAAAAAGAAGAATAGAAAAACACAGGGTAACATTCTTTTCAGGTACTTAACACTTAACACACCTAAATTCAATTTACATTCAACAAAAAGTCGCCTTGAAAATATTACATCCTTTCAAAATTTCAGGATTTTTTTCCGGTTGCTCAATTGCTCTACTGATTGCTGTCATATTACTTATACAAGCAAAGAAAGTAATGACTAAAGAGGAACACCCCATGTATATAGAAAACGTTTTCCATCTTTACAGGTGATATAACTTATAACTTTACAAACATTAAAAAAAGATAACATTTCTATTTATTTATTAAATTTGTGATTTGGTTGCAATTTATATGTATATATAATCCTACACATGCTATTATACGCTGCAAATATATACTTCTGGAAGCGTTGTCGAATCAACTACCCGTTTATATTTGGTTTCAAACAAGGAACTGAATTAAGCTACCAAGATGTGTTCCTAGTCAGCACTGGTCTTTCAGTACTCACACTCGCCACCTTTTTAGTACACGTGCATATGAAAGTGGATTCTGTTCACTCTGTCTATCAGAAATACATAGAATTAGTTCCATTAGTCTTACTCATTGTAAGACATCACACATCACACTTTCTCTTTACCTTTTTTTTATCATAATAACAATAACACAAATTGTCTAAATTTGTTTTCTTCATGTAATACAGGTCCTTCTTTCCATGTTCTTAGCGTGATTTTGCCACTTTCCGTGTACGTTTTTGTGTAACGCCTTTGTGTAACGCGGGTTTTGGGATCCATTTTTTGGATCCGTTTTATCTTTCCCGGATCAGGCCACGTTCTAGACATCCAGAACCATCGCTTCTCCCTCCCTTTCATTCTCATACTCTCAGATTCCCCTTTCTCCTCCACCGCTACCTTAATCTCCATTGCCTCTTCTAACCTCCTTCTCCGCCACTACCAGTACACCTTCCTCCCTCCTCACATCCATCTCACGCGAAAACGGGAAAACGAAGAGAGGGTGTGATTCGCTGAGGGACTGAAGCAGAGCTTGCAATGTTCAGAACGAAAATTGTTGATTGCTATTTTGCTCAATCCTTACGCTTCCTCCGCCTTCTATTTCACTCTCCCATCATCCTTTAATCATTAATCGTTTGATTTTGTTATTTTTTTTCAGATTTATAACAGCAGAGAATTACCGCCACTGGATCCTTTTACAGTATTCACTCTGCAAGCTTTAGGAAATTTGGTTTTTGAATGGTCGATAAAGTGATCGGATGGGAGCTCAGAAGACCGTCCGTGCTCGCAAAGGTCTGTTTCTTTTTTCATTTTAATCAATTATTTTAAGTTGTTGGGAATTTTTCAGGTGTGGATTGCATATATGGAGTCAAATTGGATGAGTGCTTTGTTGTGGATAATTTTTATTGTATGTTTTGGGAGGTAAGTATTTTTATCCAAACTAAGTCACAATATATTTTCATGCTCTTTTCATATGGGACTAAATAATACTAATCTTTTTCTTTAGGGATCTTCACAAAAATGACCAAAATGGTTGGGCCAATTTAACAAATTGACAATCTTTTTTACCCTTATAACAAAATGACCACAATATAGATTTTTGCGAAATTGCTTTGCAAATTGGGGACCATTTATAGATAATTTTGCATTTTAAAATGTATATTGTCTTCATTTTTTTATAAGAGACCCCATTATTTTGGCTTTTTCCTGATCAACACGTGAAGTACACTGAAATTTCAAGTGCAATTTTACCACAACTTCTCTCACCTTCACCATTTTCTTTGAAATTACTTTATTTTCATATGGGATGGATATTTCTTCCCAGACACGGCCTATTCTTTGCTGTGAAGGAGGTTTCCCTCCTTGATGAAGGTAGCCAAGGAAAGCAGAGCATTGTTCAACTTGAACAGGTGAATTATAAATTTATAATTTACTTTTTCTTCCATCTTCAATCATGAATTTCTGCATACTAATTTATATTTCCTTTTCCTCTTCAGGAGATTTCTTTATTAAGCCAATTCAAACATTATAACATAGTTAGATATCTTGGGACAGATACGGTATGAGTTTCTGCATAGTATTCTTACTCTACTTACATGAGTTAAGTTTTGTTTTTATGAAATGATGTTGCAGGGTGATGGTAAACTGTACATCTTCCTTGAGCTTGTAACTAAAGGCTCACTAGCAAGTCTGTATCAAAAGTATTATTTAGGAGATTCGCAAGTTTCTGTATACACCAGACAGATTTTAAGTGGGTTGACTTATCTTCATGAAAGAAATGTCGTTCATAGGTAACAATATGTTGCTTCCATTTTATGCTAATTGCAATGCATGTCTTCTAATTGGATGACTTTATATTAATTTTGTAGGGATATAAAATGTGCTGATATATTGGTTGATGTAAGCGGATCTGTGAAGCTTGCAGATTTTGGGTCGGCAAAAGTAACTAAATCCCAATTTTCTTTTAACCAAGTGATTATTTTATTTTTATTCTTTTGTGTTTATTAAACGTAACAATGTTTATCTACTCAGGCAACCAAATTGAACGACATTAAATCTTGCAAAGGGACACCATATTGGATGGCACCAGAGGTTTGATAATTATTTTCCAAAATATAATACTTTAATAGGAAAAAGAAAACAGTCGAATGAAAGTACGTTGCTATTTCCTCAGGTTGTTAATCGAAAAACCAACGGGTATGGACTTGCAGTTGAGATATGGAGCCTTGGTTGCACAGTTTTAGAGATACTAACAAGAAAAATTCCCTACTCCCAGTTGGAAGGGGTATTAACCTTTCTCTTAAACGAACTTCCGATTTCATTGTCATGCATAATCGATCAATCCCAATAACATACACCCTTCAACCCGTGCAACGCGCAGGGTCCCCGCTAGTTAGTATTAAATAGCCGATCAGATAACGAAAACTGAAACATATAAAATTTTTAAACACACACTTTATATAATTTAGTTTGTGTACTAGGAAGCAGATATTTTTAATCGAATCTTTAAATATCTAAACACACATCATATAAATAGAACCATTTTTTAGACAAAGTAACCATATTTTCTATAAAAAATTTTAAAGTTGGATTATATATGGAGGCTCCTATGAGGGTTTTTTGAGTTATTACCAATGTTTTAAAACTCGGATTTTTAGGTGACATGGTTTGGTGACTGGGTCACGGGTCAACCGATCAAACCGGTTTGGGTCATCCGGTTTTACAATCTTCATACATTTTATATTTTTCAGTATAATTATATATTTATAAAACATAAACAATGTAATTTTACCTTTTTGGTACAATTTTTTTTTCAAGGTTCTATAGGAAAAATTTACTAATTTGATGAACAAATTGTAAACTAATTTTAAATGTTTGAGCATTGATTTCTTTAACCATATTTTAAACCCAAATTCTAATTTTTTTTTCAACCCCTGGGTCAACCCAGTTCAATCCGAGTCAGAAATTAGCAAAAACCCGATCATAATAATCCCGTTCTCTTCATCAAATCACGGTCCAACCGGTTCGACTGGCCGAGTCAAACTTAAAAACATTGGTCATTACTATGACTCCTGAAATGAATACAAATTACATACCAAAAACAAGGTTACAAAAAAGCTTTTAAACTAGGTAAAGACCAAGACAATGACATTACATACCAACAATAAAATCAAAGATTATGTACATTGAGTGTAGATTACGTTAATACTTAGAATCGATTCGGTTTAGTTTGTTTCCTTAACATTTGTTTGACCAAAATAAGATATTATGAATAAATAGGGAAGAAGTAAGGTGCATGATTGGATAATGGATATATAAAAAGATGAAGGATTCCATTTGCAACAGAAGCGAGAAACATGAGGTTTGTAAGTTTCAAAATAAGTTGCCTGTTGTTGGTTGTCATGTTTTTATAAAGCAACTGTATAAATTAAAGTATTTAAAAGTACTTACAAATTGGACACTTGTCACGTTTTTTGTTGGTTCATTATTTTCTTTTAAAAAGAGGAAATCAATAACTACTTGTTTCTGTCGTCAGTACTAACGTAATTAAGTCCAATGATTATCGACAATATATGTATTTTCTTCTTATAATAAACCATCTTATATTTAATCTCAGAGTAAATTACAAAAATAATCCAAATGTCAAAATGCATGTTTAGTCATTATTTTCAAAATTTAATTCGAGATTGTTTGGTTATTATTTCTTTAATTAAAATGACCATGTTACCCATAGTAATTTCTTATTTAATTTTTCATTATTTGGTTATTATTTCTTTAATTAAAAAAAAGGTAAAATAACCCCATTTATCCCACCTTTCACACTTAGGGCTATAAACGAACCGAACGTTCAACAAACTGTTCTTGAAATGTTTGGCGGGAAGTTTGTTTATGTTTGTTTATTTAGTAAATGAACAACACAAACACAAATTCTCATTCATTTAGTTAAACGAACGAACATGAACAATGATCTCGTTCGTTCAATTATGTTCATGAACGTTCGTTTATGTTCGTTCATTTAAGTTCTTTTTATGTTAATATATGTTCAATTGTGTTTGATTACATTACAATATTATACGTTTGTTTATGTTCGTATATATTCAATTGTGTTTGTATATTTTTAGTTCGTTTATGTTCGCCGTAATCAATGACTGCTCATCGGTGTTCAGAGACGTTATAGACGAAATCCAGAATTTGCAATGAGAAATGAAGCGTCTAGGTTGGGCAGGGGGGACGGTGAAGTTCCAGCTCAGTAACGTGCAAACGTACGTGGGTGAGCTTGACGTGCAGACGAAATCCAGATTTGGTTTTGAAATTTTGATTTTAGTTTTAGGGTTTTTGATGGTTGGAATAAGATTTAGTTTTGGTTTTGAGTTTTCGAATTTAGTTTTAGATTTTTCAATTTCAAGTTTTTTATTTCAATTTTAGGGTTGAGGGATAGAATCAGATTTCAATTTCAAGTTTCAAGTTTTTGATTTCAGATTTAGGGTTTCAGATTTCAAAGGTGTTGGAGATGTTATAGACGAAATCCAGAATTTGCAAAGAGAAATGAAGCGTCTAGGTTAGGCAGGGGAGGCTGTGAAGTTCCAACTCAGTTACGTGCAGACGTGGGTGAGCTTGACGTGTAGACGAAATCCAAATTTGGTTTTGAATTTTGTATTTTAGTTTTAGGGTTTTTGATGGTTGGAATAAGATTTGGTTTTGGTTTTGAGTTTTCGAATTTAGTTTCAGATTTTTCAATTTCAGGTTTTTGATTTCAGTTTTAGGGTTGAGGGATAGAATCAGATTTCAATTTCAAGTTTCAGGTTTTTTATTTCAATTTTAGGGTTTCAATTTTGAGTCACGAAATCTGATATTTCAATTTCAAGTTTCAGGTTTTTTATTTCAGTTTTAGGGTTTCAATTTTGAGTCACAGAATCTGATGGGTTTGAAAAGGGTAGGGTGTTATGGTCTAAGGTTATTATTATTTTTTATTAAAAAAATAATAAACAAGGAATGAAAATTTTAGAAATAAATTACTAAAGACAACATAAAAATTTTGTGTCTACTACCATACGTGCAACTTTTAATGATAAAGACTGTCGAAGTTAATTTTTGAAAATAGAGACTAAACTTGTCTATTGATACTTGTACGAGACAATTCATGTAATTACTCTTAATCTTAATCTTAATTTAAATGTAAACATTCTGAAAGTAACAAGGAAACAACAAATTACGATATATAGCAAGCGCAAAATATAATTAACCATCAAACTTGCAAAAATTTAAAACGAAGTATCATCTCCACATCATATACATTAAAATTTTTAGAGTTATGTGAAGGATATAAATCCGCCAAATTACCAAAAATGCCCCTGGAGATGTACCATTTCATAAGTCTGTATATATATATCATTCACATATACCCCCCAACTGTATAAACCCCACTACTAATTTCACCAAAAAACACCGTCCACGTCACCACCTACGTCGGAACTCCGGCCTCCGGTACATAATTTAGTCTATCCACCTCATCCCACGATAACTTTGCTGCAATTTCATCGTACTCCGGCACAAATTCCTGAAATCCAGATCGAGGAATTTAATTTTCTTGATTATATTTTATAATCGTTCATTTAATTCTCTTGATGTTATATTCTTTTTTTTTATTATATAATATGCATCAAGAAACCATTTCTTTAATTTTGTTGATCTTAATATGCGCATCAAGAAATCATTTCTTTAGTTTTCTTAAAGTTGTCTTGTTTTTAATATGCATGAAAAGGTTATTCCTTTAGTTTTCTCGAATTTAGTATGCATGAAAAAAAATCAATCATTTTGGTCCATATTATATGATAAATGTGTGCATGAAAATCATTAAACGATTTCTCTAATTTTCTTGATTTTAATATGCATTAAAGGGTTGTTCCTTTTGTCTTCCAAAAATCTTAATTTGAATATACATGAAAAAAAATCAAGAAATCATTTCTCTGATTTTCTTGATTATAATATCCGAAAAAATCTTATGCCTTTAGTTTTCTTGATTTTGATATACATGAAAAACAATCAATATTTTTCGTCCAAAATATATTATATTTCTATGCATGAAAAACTAAGAAACCATAACTCTAATTTTCTCGATTTTAATTTCCACGAAAAGGTTATCCCTTTAGTCATCTTGATTTTATATTCACGAAAAAAACCAATCTTTTTGTTCCAAAATATATTATTTGTATCTTGTATTCATAAAAAAACCAAGAAATCATTTCTCTAATATTCTACATTTTATAATATGCATGAAAAGTTTATTCCTTTAGTTTCCTTAATTTTATATTCATAAAAAAATTCGATCATTTTGGTCCAAAACATTAATATACTACATAAGGTAGTAGTTAACGACCCCTTTTCATCAAAAGAGAATTTTCCCAAAAGGGTTCCCGATTATAATAACATTCTCTACAAACTTCTTGGAAACACCCTTTTATTACTTACTTTTTTATTAATTCTTTTCTATTTTCAATCGGTAATTAATTTCTTTACAGAACTTTCAAGAAAATTAACAAACCTCGAGTTGTCTGACAAGTTGGCCGGCAGTGGGGGCGGAGACAATAATCCGGCGAGCTGTCGGCGAGATAAAACCTTCATCAACCGCCTTATCAATGAACGACAGCAATGAGTTATAGTAACCCTCAACATTCAACAGACCAACCTGGACATGATCCACAAAATAAGATACCGTTATTATTATTAAATGAGACCCACGAAACAAAATTTACTAAAATAAATCGGACCCACAAAATAAAAATATTTATGAATCGGGTGACGATGGTGCAAGAGATCTTCTAAACCATCCTATCCACATGCATTTGACCAAAAAGATGCCGTTTTTATTATTCTTGCGATGTGGGTTAACAATGAAACATCATCGGAAAATAGAAAACAAGTATTAATGCATAAAGTACAAGTTCTTACGGGTTTATGGTGGATTTTGAGTTGAGCCCATGTGATAACTTCAAGGAGTTCTTCAAGAGTTCCATACCCACCTGAAAATTTTCACCAAAAATATTATTTTCAAGATTGTGAATCTTTATGAAACGTAATGTGGTTTAATTAAAAAAGTGGGAATTTCTCCATTTATGTTCAAGATTATGAATCTTTAAAAAATATTAAGTGGGTTATTACATGGGAATTTTTCAAATATGTTAGTGTTGAAGATTATGAATCTTTATAAATAATGAAGTCGTTTAAGAAAGAAATTATACGTGGGAATTGAAGTTCTCAAATATGCTATATGTTCAAGATTATGAAGCTTTGTAAATAATAAAGTGGTTTAAATAAGAAATCGTATCTGGGAATTTTACAAAACATGATTTATGTTCAAGATTATGTATCTTTATAAATAATAAAACGTTTAAAAAAAAATAAATTGTACCTGGAAGTGCGATAAATGCATCAGCTTGACGAGCCATTTCGGCTTTTCTTTCATGCATATCAGCGACTGCTTTCACTTCTCCAACCGTCTCCCCAGTTATCTAATTAAACAAAAAAAATTATAAAAAAACGTTATTTCATTTCATAATTCAAGAAACTATTTTAAAGATATGTAACTTTTATTGGTTTGATGAAAACCCACCAAATTAAAATGACTAAAAGTTAAAAAACTCGATTTCTTTATCAACTTTTAAACCAAAGATAAACAAGGTCAGTTAGAGTAACCAAATTAGAAATAAAAAAGTTGGTTTATTGCCATTTATGGTTCATAAAAACAAAAAAGTTTAGAAACTAATGTAAAGTGGAAGTTGAGTAAATGCAGTTTGTATCAAGACATGTCTAATCACTATATATTAATGGCTACTCTCTACTCCCCCAACTGAAAAAAAAAATCCAAATTCAGACTACTGTACAACTCCCACTGCACAATGTACAAGTCATTTAAAACACCATTCTTCCGATTCTGGCAATTTCAGATAAAAACTGTGATTTGAAGGTTTCTGAATATACCTCTCTTGGCATTAGAGTCCTTGGTATAACTCTGCAAGAAAAAAAGAAAAAAAAAAAGTTACAACCGTACAAGTCACCTTTGCATGCCATATCCTAGAAGGGCAATCACGTAATTTTACCGGGTTATTTTTTATGGTTTGGATGTATCAAAAAGGTTTCTTACTTTCTACAAAAGAAAGGTTTTTTTTACATGATTTGTTTTACCTTTTTATGAACAAAAGTCCGAGTGTCGATGACAATGAGTTTATAGACCAATACGTATGTTTTTTTATCTTCAATGAAACAAAAGATGTTTCATTAAAACAGTGTAAGTAGTATATATTTATATAAAATAATAATAATAACACCATGCTTTTTTAAGCGTTGGGACTATGTTTTTCTTTTGCAATCTTTCACGAAATTAAATATGTCTACTTTTTTAAAAAACTTGATGTTTATGTTCAGTTTTCAACAGGAAAAAGGTGAAAACAAAATGACAAACGGCTTGATTAAGTACATGTTTCAGAGTTTTTTTAAGCATTTGATCCCATGATGTCTGCAACTACTCATTTTACATCGAGTACTGTGTATCATGCATGAACATATATAACTTTTTAAACATTTCGTATATAAATCTTGGTATCATTTTCGGAATCAAAACGAGTTAAATTTTTCACCATCACAATCAAGAAAGAGAGTTTACGACAAATATAAACGAAACCCACGTAAGCTTATGCGTTTATAAATGTTGTAACAACAATATAATTATATATTATATGCACATTTTTATAAAATATAGATGTATAGATGCATTGAAAGGCTAGTGAGAGAGCATACCCTAGAACATGGCGCCCACCATCATGAACTGCCTGAGAAACAAGACCCATCAGACCCACGCTTCCACCTCCATAGACTAAATCAATCCTTTTTTCCACCTTGCATTGAAAATCGAAGGGAAAAAAAAAACCATTAACACGTGTCAAACACCCACTTAACCATTTCATAATCAAGAAAATAGATAAACGCTTTGTTCAAGATGGGATTTTTTAATAAGTTGAGAAGCGTATGTATACAAAACCGATTTCATCGAACCCGATGAAGGAGAATGATGATGAGGGAGTTTGAAAAAAGCTGAAAACATGCTTAAGAAATGGCCATTATATGAAGATGGCACGTTTGGTTCCCCATTCATAGGCACACCATTCTCTGTGTTTTTTTGTTTTTATTTTAAAGGTTTGTTTTTGTTTTGTTTTCTTACAACCTTCCACCATAAACTTAGATCATGCAAGAAGGCTGCTCAACTGACACCCAGGTTACAGCTAGCAGTTTCTCTCTCTTCTCTCTCTCTATACTCTCTCTCTCATGCGAAACATAAACCCTAACTTACATTCTTCGTTTGTCACCAAACAAAGCGAGTAAGAATGAGATGGAAGAATAATGAAATGGGTGTAGTTTGGATTCGTATCGAATGGTGTTTGAAATGAAAAAGATAGAAACTTTTTATAGTAGTGAATCAAGAAACTAGCAAGAAACAATGGGTTCTTGGAAAAAAGGGTTTTGAATCCGAAAAATGTGAAAAGGGTAGGATTTAAAGACGGAAAAATGAGATGGGTGTTGTTTATATTGTTGTATACATGCAGAAAGAATCTTGAAAAAAATGTAGGTTATAAAGATGAGATATAGATTATAGATATACGATGTGTGTATATATATACCAGCTCTTTGCCGAGCTCAATGGCAGCTTCTTGGTAACTTGGTTTTTTGCCTGAGCTACTCCCACAAAAGACACATATTCTCTTGAATCTTGATCTTGTTTCACCTTCCATATCTTGGTTTCTCTCTCTATAATCTGAGTTTCTCTCTCTAGAAATATTGGAGAAGATGATGTTGAGAGGGAGGATGATGTGCTTCCTGGAAGAAGGGAAGGGAGGGAGAGAGGGGTTAAGAAGGGAATGAAAATAAAGTGCGAATGTTGTACAATATTTATATAATAAATGGATTAAACAAATAAAATGAGAAGAGACCCACAACATAACAATAGCTATACACTACCCCACCTCTCTCACGTTCTCCTAACCCCGTGGCCAAGCCAGTGAGATTTTTTCAAATTATGTTTTGTATATTTAATATTAGAGTAATTAGACGAATGGTTACATTTTTTTTTTAACTTAGGATAATTTTTTTTAAACTTAGGATAATTTTTTTTTAAACTTTGACAATTCTTAATGTTAAGTTTTGTTATGCGTTTAGTCTTTAACTTAACAATTTATTTATATAGTTATATTTAACGATAAAACCCTATGTGCTTTTGTATAATGGAGTTATTTTTGTCTTTTCATCATTTCTCCATTACACATAATCGTCTACCAAAAAACACATACACACAAATTATTCAAGCATGAAAACCCTAAATGTAACATCTTCAAGCTTAACAGACTACAATGCTGGCATGGTGCATTTGTGCGACAATGGTAAAAATCAATGTTGATCGTTGATATGGTATGCTTCCATTGACTTTTGTTTATTATTATTCATTGACAATGTTTTAATTCGATACAGAAGTGATGTCTTTTCCTCGACAGTTTGACATCCTATGGTTTTTCCTATTCGATTAAACCATGGTGGAGAATTCACAAATTTTCCAGGAAGGAAGTATATCAATATAAAGCAAACTTATGTTGATTTATTGGACATGGATAAGTTTTCGGTCCACGATATTAATGAGATGATGGATGTATCTAGGTATGTTTCTAAAAGTAATCTGTATTGCTATCACTTCCAAAGATCTTTTAGCGATTTAGATTTTGGTTTATTTGGTTAGGTAATGATTAGGATGTTTGTTATTTGGGAAGTTTTGTTGGTAAACATAAATTAATAGAAGCTTTTGTAGAGCATGGCAAAACCAATTTGCATACATGTTTAATGTACCCAACCCAAAATAAGTACATATAGTGGAAATTACAGAATCACCATCATGTTTAAAAAGATTGTCCTTAAATTGGCATGGTACACCTGATGTGGAGTTGGACGATGATCCTAAACTAATAAAGGAATGTGTTACATTTAGTAGATTCCTTAGACATTGGACCCATTTTGGACAACGATCCTAAAGCAATAACGGATGACTTTTTTTACACCCCATTGTTCCATTACATAATGATTTGGAAATAATTGAACCCCTTTGGGTAATGAGTTGGATAATTCCGATAGGAAAGGTAGTTACAACGGTATAGTGGTGAAGGAAGTGAATGTTGGTTCTACATGTCTAAGAATGAGCATATCATGATATTGTCAATAACATATGATCTTATAAGATCACACCAATAACAAGTAAGATCCAATTTAACAATTTATGTAGTAAATTTGATTCAAAAATATAATATGTCATAAATCTCATTATTGTTATTTTATAGGAATAACATTGTAACTTAATTTAATTTATATGATATGAATTAATTAAGTATGTGTGTAAATTTAAATCATTTAAAGGTTAAATGACTTAAATTACATTCATTTATCTATTATTTTATTTTAAGTGTTAAAATAAATAATGTATATATATATATATATATATATATATATATATATATATATATATATATATATATATATATGTGTGTGTGTGTGTGTGTGTGTGTGTGTATTTTACAAATAACCATACATGTGAATGCATGTATGTATGAATGTACGTGTGTGTGTGTGTGTGTCTATATATATATATATATATATATATATATATATATATATATATATATATATATATATATATATATATATATATATATATATATATATATATAAGGATTAAAATGTATTATTTGAAAATGAGGTTTATTATTTATAACACTTTGAAAAGAGTTCTTTATAAATAATAAAAAGAGAGAGGATGTAAGAGGTCTCTCTCCTCCTTCCCAAAAATTTGGCCAATACTCCCACCATTTAATGGTCTAATTGGATGTGTCTTGTAAGCATGGTAAAATTATTGTTGCTTTCTATGATTGACCATGGGAATTGAGAAATTCATGCCTTAAGAATAAGCTACTTATTATCATATTGCTTTCTTGATGTTTTGCTGAAACTACCATCACATACACCATTCTTCTTCACTAATTGTTGGTTGGAAGAACTTCATGCAAAGTACTATTTTAAAGGATCAATTTGTTATTGTCTTCCAAGCTTAAGGAATTGCACAACCAAGATTTTTGTACTAGCATACAAGGGCTGATTCTTGTGGTGGATAATCTATAGAGGGAAGCTCTTTTGGTCCATAGTTTCCATAATCTTCATCATTCATATTCGAGTTTAAAGGAAAAAGCATCAAATGTTATTGACTTAACTATTTCTATGGTTGTTGTTCTTATTTTTTCATGCATGTAACTTGATCCTTGGTGGGAATAAAATTGTTCATGTTTTCTTTCTTCCTTTGTAACTCATGTATTTGAAACTTATCATATGAACAAAATTCCCGACAAGAGGTATCAGAGACATTGCTATATTGCATGATTAGATAACATGTTTATTTGGATAAACTTGGTTTTTAGAAGCCATGAATGTTTTTTATTTTGCATGGAAAGTTCATGCATGGCTTCTTTGGAAACATGCATGTGCTAGCCTTATGATTTTATGTAACCAACTTTTTCATGTGTTTGGTTGCATAAATGTTACATTAGAAAAAACATAGTATGTTTTTGTTTATTATTTTATGTGATAAAATATGCATAAACAAGCTATGGGCCATGTGATGTGTGTTGTGTTGGTTTTCAATATGGTTATAATATTATTTATTTATTCAAATGGTTTGTAATAGTAAATAGTGTTTTATTCATTTTGTAATTATTATATTAGTATTAGACTAATTCATATAGCTTAAAATGTAACAATACATGAAGATGGAGACCATATTGAAGAGTATGAAGTTGAAACCAAATTTCTTGGTGTGCCCTACAACTCTCGACTATTGGGATCCAACACTTCATGGAGTCCTCATTATCTTGCATGCATAGGATGTTTTGGCAGGTGAGAGCTTCAACAACATCATATTTGTATATTTATGGTCCCTTATATCCCAAGGAATGGACTTGGTATTTCATGTTTTGGCTTACATGAAATATCAACTAGTTTATGGCTTGGTTTATGCACCCATGCATGCATTTGATGATTGTATGTTGTTATTATTTTATTTGTGGATGAAAGTAGGATTTTGGATGCTAAACAACCTAAATATTGAAACATAAATAACCATGGAATTTGTTTTTTCAAAAATGACATTTTTCAACACTTAATTTTGAAATGGTTTTGTAATAAAAGGTTTTTATTCTAAAACCTCCAAATTGTCAAAACTTTGAAATTGGTAAAATGAATTAAAATGGAGATTTTAAAGATTCATACAAACTCGAAGTCTAAATAATAAAGGAAATTTATTAAGGGACAAAAATGGTTCTAATATGTGTGCTCAAACTCAAACTCAATATATGATACATTTGCAAAATGATCACATGCAATAATTTAATAAAATGGAGATTTTATTTAAATTAAAACTGCCAAATGATGAGAAATATGATTTTTCAAAACGGTACCATGTTCATTGGATGCATGCAATCCCATATGTTTTTCAAAAACCATAATTGTACAAACATACAAATCCCTTTTTCACAATACAAATCTATGTCGTCCTTTTAAAAGACACTCATGCATATTTGTACAATCCTTGTGGAACAAAATGTAACATCCTTAAATTAGGGTAGAAAATTTTCATAATAATAAAATAATGATAATAATAATAATATTTCATAACAAATATAAATTCTTTTTATTTAGACCTTGAATAGCACTTTTGCCATGTGGGGGAAAAAGGAATTTTACCCATAAGTTCGAAAAGGACCTAGATGCAATTATAGAAAAGAGTTGTAGTAGGGAGGGATCTCTAAGCAATTTAATAGATGTTAAGTGAGCTGGAGGGACAATTGTGCAAATATTAGAGAGTTTGGGATTTTTGAAGGGGGAAAACCCTCATTCTCCCCCCCCCCCCCCAACGATTGTGAAGAAAGAATGAAGGGTCTAGGCGATTTTCAGTGAGCTTGGAAGACAATTAGTTCAATCAATCAAGCCTCAAGTGGATTTCACCATTATCTTGAGGATTTGAGGTAAGAATCCTAGTTTGCTAGTTGTAAACCCACATTGGAGTATTGATCTATGGATGAAATAGACTTTATGGTTTGGGGAGAGAAATTTTATGATCCGAATTGTTTATTGAATGAGTTTTAGTATTTTTTATTCTTATCTTCTTCATGGGTGTATCTAGATCATTGGAATGTGTTAAAATGGCTCACATGAACCCTAAATTTTGGGGGAGAGTAAAATCTATGTGAGGATTTGAAATCTATGGGTCAATTATATCCCTCAATGTATATTATAATGATTTTGAAGTATTCCTAATGATCCCAAGGGTTGGAGGAAGGAATTTTCATTTCTAGTCACCAATTGATTAAGTGGAATTTAGGATTCCATAGTAGTAACCAATGGAATGAAATATGGTAATGATTTTGGGATGATTCGCTTATGATAATTGATAAGAATAAGATGGTTGAATAGATTAAGTGTTGGTATCATGATTGACTTGGCTCAAACCTAATTTTCTTGATGAGTGTTAAGAGCTTGAATGAATAAGCTCCCAATAGGTTAAGTCATGAAGACTTACATTGGAGATTGAATTAGTGCAAATCACTCCTTAAACATGTGTTTTCATTCCTATCTAGTATTGGGATGAACTAGAACTTGGCATGGGTCAATTAGGGACAAAAAGGAACAAAAATCGAGCCTACAACGTGTTTCACGTGACTCACGTATGGGCCAAGGCACACGACCCGCGTAAAATGCAATTTACAAATAAGCCCCTACTTTTTGTGATCGGTGTGAATTATAGGCATGGGCCACGCGACTTGCATGCCCTGTGCAGCCTACTTTTTGTTTGTTTGGGTTTGAGCCTTGTAGTTTGGCCTTTGGGTTCCAAGGTTTAATCCCACTTCTAGGGGATGTTTAATGTATAAATTTCCCTTATTTTATGAGACTAATTTTATCTTGGGACTTAGAGTAATGGTTCTTATTCTCTTCATATAGGGAATGAGTAATTGGGTCTTTGGTGATAGGGATCTAGCATTAACTTCAAATTTATTGTGAGAGGTGAGCTTACCAGGAGTACACATCCCTACTATCACTACTTTGTTGTTTGAGTTGTTAATTATTTTCATGAATTCTATATATGTGTAATGTGTTGATATATGTGTTATTTGTGCATGACATGAAAATGTGTTTTAAAATGATTTTGTTGAAAATAGTATAATACTTTTGACAAAGAGTTTTGGCATCCTATTCGTGCATATCGTGTAGGGTGGGTGTGACTGAGAGCCTCGAGTACCCACAAAGAGAACTTTGAGAAAGATTTATTGGGTGTAGGGATTGAGGTCATAGCCGCCTAATTTGACCAAAAGACTTCCCGGATGTAATAGAAGCCTCCTCCCGGGTCCAGGGTGGAGTATTTCTTGATGTATGGAATATCGCATGAGGGGAGTAACTAACCCTCATAGGGGCTAGTGTTATGGCCACTAGTCCTGGTTTTGACCTATCAAGTAAGTAACTGGTGTGCTTTGTGCGTTCCAGTTGAGAACTTAGGTAGGTGTTATTAAGGGTTCGTGGTTGGACTTATTGAGATTGACATGGTTTGGGATAGTTGCATATTGCATTGCATTGCATTCATACCTATCCATCTTTGATTAATTTATTGAAATGATACTTTTATACAAACTTCTAAAATGATTTTATCTTTCAAACTTTATAATTAATTTGAAAACTATTTTTGGGGGTTTGTGTCGAGTGTGGTGGGTACACCACTCACTCTAAATAGGTCAACCTCGGGTAAGCTCACTAGGAATTTCCATTGCCTAATCTATTTTGATGTGTACTCATGTTAATTGTCTTGAAGGAGTAGCTTGAGCGAGGATTTTTAGAAGACCACGAGATGTGTGGCCATTTGAACTATGTTTTTATTACCTTTATTATAATACCACCTCGCTACTAGGGATGAGCATGAGTCGGTTTCGACCTCAAACTGAACCCAAACCAACCACCATCGGTTTTTAAATACTCAAACCCAAACCCACACCGAAACCTATCGGTTCAGTTCACTTGCTTTTCGGTTTTAACCCGAATCCAAACCCAAACCTTGAGTTATGCTAAGTACTTGAGAAATAAACATATATAAAGAGGAGGTTGGCAATGATTTCTTTCATTTGAAGATGTGGGATAGTTCCAAGTTGAGTTTTAAAAGAAACCTGGTTTAAACCTTTAAAATCATTAGGCAAAATAACAAACACCACTAACAGGAATCGAACTTGAGACCTCAGCAACGAATGCACAGCGCCTAAACCAGCTCAACAGATATAACTTGTTATGTAATCTCATAGTACGTAATTATAATATACGTTTTATATATATATATATATATATATATATATATATATATATATATATATATATATAAATAAATAAATATATATATATATATATATATATATATATATATATGTGTGTGTGTGTGTGTGTATATATATATATATATATATATATATATATATATATATATATATATATATATATTTATATAAATTGATTGGGTTTGGTTTTGACATTTCAAAAACCGAACCCAAACCGAAAATTTCGGTTTTAAAAAAATAAAAACCATAAAGTCGGTTTTATGTTTAGTTTCGGTTTTACTGTTCTTTTCGGTTTTTGGGTTTGGGTTCGGTTTTGCTCATCTCTACTCGCTACATTGATTTTTAACTACTTATGTTTGTTTTTGGGACCTAAATTTCCGAAATAGTTGATTATCTTCTTTTGATGAATGAATGAAGTTTTAAATTAATTTTTTATGATTTAATCCTAGTGAGGGGTGTCACGCTAAGGTCACCTAACCACTTGGAATTGTCTTATGATGTGGGAGGTGGGTTTGCAATTCTTGATGGGATGAAGGTAACCTAATCGTTAGTTATTGGCAATTTCATATGTCTTTCAAGTAGGATGATTTGATCGGGAATCTTTTATGATAAATATCACCTAAGCATTAGATACCCGAGGCATAGATGGGATCAAACACGCCACACTTAAAAAATTGTTATAATGGATCTCATACCTCTAGAAATTACATTTGGATGTAATTGGCAATTGTTTCCTACCTTGTTGAATTAAATAAGTAGGATAAAGGTCACCTAATTTTTTGTTTTGCAACTTGGATTCTAAACCTTAATCAATTATTGTTTTAAGAAACAAGAAAGGGTATAAATTTGTTAAGAATTTAAAGACTAAAGAATACTAAATTAAACTTTGTTATAATTTTGTAGATGGCACCAAACACAAACAATCTGATCCCAAACAACCAATCAATCCTTTCAGTCCTTGAGAAGGACAAACTTAACCAAAAAAAAATTCATCGATTGGTTTCGATGTTTGAGGATTGTTATTAAATAAGAAAAGGAGTACGTGTTAAATGAACCTCTTACCAATGAGCCTGTCGCACCCTCAAACCACGATGGCGGAAACGTATAATGGCGGAACGGGACATAGTATCACAACCATTGTTTACATTGAAACATAAGTAGATAAACAACCATCATACATTATAATTTGAAAGTTACATTGTTCAAACGGTATTGTTTCAATCCAATTACATTATGATAACGAAATAAGTAAAAGAGACGGCTTCGCGTCCCATTCCAAAAGGTTAGTTGGACCTGACTAATTGTTACCTGAGAATACAAGTAGTTTGAAAGAGTGTCAACATTACCTTGGTGAGTTCATAAGATTTTTGTATGAGAAAATCCATAATCCTTTTTCTTGTAAAAAGATAGTGTTTGAAACCAGAAAATCCAATATTTTCTTATAAATGAGTCGTAATCTTAAAAACCAAAGACCGAAAATGTATAAGTGTTTCAATACTTAAAAATAGTATTACGTAGTTTTATTCTTGTATGAAACCATGTAAATACATGTTTACTAGTAGAATAATTGTAGATTTAATTCCATAAAACTCGTATGTATAAGTAAACCGTACTTATATTTATATCTTGATAAACGTAGTTTTAATTTCCATAAAACTTGTATGTATAAGTAAAACCATATTTATATTTGTGACTTGTTAGAATGTAGTTTTAATTCCATAAAACATGTATGATAGATCCATTTCCTTGTAAAATATAGTATCGTAACCCAGAAAATCCAATATTTTCTTATAAACGTGTTGTAGTCTTAAAAGGGTCCAAAGACTAAAAATGTATAACGTAAGTTGTAATATAGTATAAAACTATGTGAAGTGTATATTTTTCCACGTAAAAAAATGTATAGTTGATTTCCCTATGTGAGACACCCTATAACCATACTACAACATGTTATGCCTGCTGCGACGTTCTTCAGGCTTCGGAATGTTAGACATTTGTCACCCTTGACCCGTCGATATTAGTTGTAGCTAGCAACCATAGGTGCGGGGTTGTAAATCCCGTATAGATCTATACACAAATATCACGCTCTCTTATCGAGACTCTGGTTATAAATTCAGGACTTATAGTAGGTACTTATAAAAGTACTGTGAAGATCCGTCTCACAAAAATGTATGTATTCAATCAACTTGTTTATGTAAAATTTGTATATGAAAAACCCTTGTATCATTATCATTTTTCCCATGATAATATAGTAATATATAATATTTATATATTTTTGTATAATTATTTTGTCTTGTTCAAAATGCCATAGTAACATTTGTATCCACAAACTATTCCTATAATAGTTTGTTTTTAGTGTTCCGTCGTAAAAAGCATATATTTACGAATATATGTGAAATAACTTATTTAGATGATTATAAACAACATCTCTTAAGATATTTCCCACAAAAATGGTGTAATAACTTGGTTATATCCATTTTTGTTAGAAAGTCGTATTTCCGGTCACAAAAACATAGTTTTTACTAGTTTTCGTTTTTGTGACGTTTATATTAAAGATCTAGTATTTTTACACAATATGTTTATAGTTTTGTAACTTTTACACAAAGATTATACTTAAAAATGTTCACAATACATAGATCTAAACATGTTTCATGTCAAAAGCGTTTTTACTCAACAACTAGTTTATAAACTTGTGTAAATCGTTATTTATAGTATATAAACTTGTATATAAGCTTATATATAGCATATAAACTTGTATTCTCCCCTAAAAGTTTGGAAAAGATGAAAATGAGGGGTATGAACTCACCCTTGATGCGTGCTTTACTTAAAACAAGGTTGTTCTTACGAGATTTACGGTAGAAACGAAGATCTAAGCTTTGAAGCTCGAAGTACCCTTGGACAAAGCTATTACCCAAAGGTTTTAAGTAGATGTTAGTGTGTGTAAATGAGATAAAAGTGGTGTAATAAGGTTTAAAATCACTAGAGGAAGCTATCTTACCAAAAAGATTTGAAAAACACTTGAAAACGAAGAATGGTGGTGGTGGAAGGTGGTGGTCGGCGGTGGTTTGTGGTGGTGGAGTGATGGTGGATGAAAATGATGAAGAGGATGGAGGTGATCAGATCTTGAGAGAAAGAGGGAGAAGTGTTGGATGGAGTTGTGTTCAAATGAGAAGCTTTGGTTCTATTTATATGATTTTCCAAGATTTTGTTTTAATATATTTTATTTAAAAAATCATTTGTAGCTAGATTATGAATAGTGAACTAATATCATGGTGATCTTGGAGAGATTCAGCTGATGGGGGTAGGGGGTGGGGTGGGTGGGTTGGTTTTATAAAAATGCCACTCCTTTATATAAAAATAAGTAGTTTTTATAAAATCTTAAAACGTTTTAGCGTAATTCTATGAGTTTTTGGAGAAATGATAATATTATGTATAAAAACATTTCTAAACATTCATTTAGATTGAATCAGAACTCGTTAGACGATGAAATACATGTTTAAGCGCAATATTCTTCCGATTACGCGATTTTCAGCATTTTACCGGAAAATATATTTAGCTATGAAATTAAATACTAGATAGTATTACGCTTCATAATATATGATTTGTTATCCCATTTTTTATGTTTAAGGCACCACATTTTGTATTTTAGGTCCAAACCCTGTGTACATTTATCCGTTCACAGCGGTTTAATTGTTGTAACTTTCACATACGAACTCCGTTTTCGACGTTCTATATATCCACAGGTTCGTATTTATGAATACATCGTTTTATGAATATTATTATTCCCAAAATAATAATTATACGATTATCGAATTTTTACGCTACAGTAGTTTACTAACCGTATTTTCGGCGTTTGCTCGATAATTATTTTGAATTAGCGTACGTAGTATTATAATATCTAATAATACATCGTAAAATTATGGAAAATTACTTTTCAACGTAAGGATTAATGTACGCTTTGGTTGACTGCAGATGACTTTTGTTGACCAAATTGACAATTGTCACATCATCTACCCGTTAGAAAGAATTTCGTCCCGAAATTTAGCACTTGAGTAGATTCTCAAGAGTTTGGGAAGAGATATGGGTATTTTGGTTTCATTTGGTCCTCACGTTCCCAAGTAGATCCAGGTCCACACTTGGCGCTCCAGTGGACCTTTACTCTTGGTATGCGGCTTTGTTTCGTCCTATTGACTTCCCTATTCATGATCTCTACAGGTTCTTCAACGAAGTGGAGATTTTCGTTTACTCCAATCTCGTCAAGCGATATGACGAGAGTCTCGTCGGACAGGCACATCTTTAGGTTTGACACGTGGAAAGTGGGATGTACATTGTTGAGTTCCTGTGGTAATTGGGGTCTGTAGGCTTCTGGGCCGATCCTAACAAGGATCTCGAATGGCCCGATGTACCTTGGATTTGGTTTTCCACGCTTCTCAAGCGTAACATTCCCTTCTAGGGTGAGACCTTCAATAATACGCGGTCGTCAACCTGTAATTCCAAGGGCTTGCGTCATTTATCCGAGTAGTTCTTTTGTCGGTCACGAGATGCTTTCAATCGTTCATGGATCTGAACGATTTTCTCTGTCGTATCTCGTTGATCTCGGGACCGGTGAGAGTGCTGTTAAGTACTCGTCCTCTGGTTAACTGGGTGTCGCCCACCTTGGCAATGACACAATACATGCAGTGAAGTCACTTAGAGATTTTGATTTGTTATTACCAAACGACATGTATTTAATATTGAAGAATGTTTGTTTTGTCCTTATCTTGATTGATAACATAATTTAGGTTGTGTCGTTTAATAAAATATGGTTTTGATTATCGTTTTAGTGATGATAATATTCATGCATTTTTAAATAACATGTTCAATTTTGAGGCTAGACCTCTTACTAGAATCTATGAATCAAACCTTGGTTGTTCTATAAACATAGTTCCATTTGCCATGCTAACACCAAAAGACCCAAATGTGACTTGAGTCAAAGTTATCTACGACATTGTCGTCTTGGACATATAAACAAGAATCACATATCCCAACCTCAAAAGAGTGGACTTTTAAAGGCAAATAAGAATGATGATATATGTGAATTTTGTTTGCATGGAAAGATGACTAAAGCACCTTTCTCTGGCACTAGTAAAAGGGAAAAGGACTTGTTACGAATCTGGCATAACGATGTATGCGGTCCTTTCAAGACAATGTATGTATATGGTTAAAGATATTTCATCGCTTTCACAGACGACCTTAGTTTTTATGGTTATGTTTATTTGATGAAACATAAACATGACGCATTTGAGATGTTCAAAATGTTTCAAAGTGAAGTGGAGAATCAACTCAACAAAACCATTAAGGTCCTTCATTCCGATAGAGAAGGCGAGTAACTAAGCCTAGATTTCATGAATCATCTTAGGAGTTGTGGAATCATTTCACAAATTTGTCCACCTTGAACACCATAACATAGAACCAAACCTTATTTTATATGGTTCAATCTATGAAGAGTAAAAGTATTCTTCTTTATCATTCTAGAGCTATGCTTTAGTCACCACTGCTTATATTCTGAATATGGCACCAACTAAGAAGGCAGATAAAACACCTTATGAGATTTGGCATGGAAAGTTCCATCATTGTCTTACTTGAAGGTATGGGGTTGTGAAGCTTATATTAGACATGAAGCTTCAAACAAATTGAACCCGGATCTACCAAGTGTATATTTGTAGGATATCCTAAAGATTATACAGGATAATACTTCTACAATCCTACCAAAAATAAGAAATTTATTTCTTGAAAAACTGAGTTCTTAGAAAACAAGTTTCTAATGCATGAAGCTAGTGGGAGGTGTGTGGAACTTGAAGAAACTCAAGAAACTCAACCTGATACATTGGATGTTGGCACTAGTATTCAACAAGAAGTTGTTGAACTTGAAAAAAATAGTTTATTAGGAACCCATTGAAATACAAGGTGTTAGCAAATTTGGTTGAGTTTGCCAAGAACTCGAGAGATATGGATTTCTCGTGACTGACGAGGAATGCTATATGATGAATTATGATGAACCAATCAACTACCAAAGTGGTCAGATTCTTAATGTGATAAATGGCTTGAAGTCATGAACACCGAGATGCGATCCATGATTGACAATGAAATATGGGACTTGGTTGATCTTCCTCATCATTATAAGGTGAGAATTGTCACAAAAGGTTTCACTCAAACTCATGGTATTGACTATGAAGAAACCTTTTCTTTAGTGGCAATGATAAAGTCTATAAGGATACTCTTCGCCATAGCCGCATATTATGACTATGAGATGTGGAAAATGGACGTCAAAATCTCTTTCCTTAACGGACACTTATTAGAATATGTTTATATGTATCATATGGAAGGTTTTGTCAATCCAAAGTATCCTAACAAATTTTGTAAGCTTAAAAGACCCATTTGTAAATTGAAGCAAGCATCTCATAGTTGGAATATTCGATTTGATGAGAAAATCATTGATTTTGGATTCATCGAGAATGAAGATGACTTATGTTTTTATAAGTAAGCTAGTAGGAGGGCGGTGACATTCCTAGTCTTTTACTCTTGTATGTGGATGTCATACTACTATTTGGGAATGACATCCCAACCTTAGAAGGTGTGAAGTCTTTTCTTGGAAATTATTTCTCAATGAAAGACTTAGGGAAGGCTGCATATATACTTGAAATAAGATCTATAGTGATAGATCAAGATGACTTATTGGGTTAAGTAAAAATGCATATATTGATAAGATCTTGAAAATGTTAAATATGCAAGCCTCCAATAGAGGATTCTTGCCAATAACACATGGTACTATTCTGAGCAAGTCTCAATGTCTTGGCACAAGAGTTGCCTTAGAGAGAATGAATGGTATCCTATATGTTTTAGCAATTGGGTCCATTATGTATGCTATGTTATGCAATAGACCTGATTTCTCATATGCCTTGAGCATGGCCAATAGATATCAACAGAGTCCAAGTGAAGGTCACTAGACTGTAGTAAAGAACATTCTTAAATACTTAAATACTTACTAAAAACTAAAGTTATGTTCCTTATTTACGGAGGTTTGGAAGCAAGTCTAAGTGTAAAGTGTTACACTAATGCTAGCTTCAAACATATAGGGATGATTCTAGTCTTCTAGATCACAATTAGGATATGTCTTCATTTTGAATGAAGGAGCGGTTTCTTGGAAAAGTTCCAAGCAAGACGTGGTTACATAATCTACTATGGAATCAGAGTATATTGTTGCCTTAGAACGTGCACAAGAAGCTATCCTGATGAAAAAGTTCATTGAAGATTTAAGGATTGTTCCTTCCATTCAGGATCCTCTATAAATATATTGTGACAATAAGGGCACCATTGCGCATGCTAAGGAACCCATATCACATCAGAAAACTAGGCACATCCTCCAAAGATTTAACTACATACGAGATGAAGTTAATAGGGGAGGCATTAGTATTCAAAAAGTTCATACATATTAGAATTTAACAAACCCATTCACGAAGCCCTTACCCCATGTTAAACGTAAGCATTACTCTCAAGCTATAGGACTTCGGTATTCTAGTGATTGTATCTGATTTGGATTTAGTAAATTGGATATTTGGAACATTGTAAACAATGACTATTGTAATCAAAATGATGTATGTGATATGATCCTTTTATGAATACTTGTCATATTCAATATTAGCATGTTTAGTCCTTGAATAAAACAATTATTCTAAATGTCTATAGTCGATCAAAGTTGTGGGAGCAACTGTGAAGTAAGACTAATATGAATTAGATTGGTTGACTTTTAGGAGTGAAAGGTTCATTGATACTTGTTATAGAGCAAGTAATGAACATGGCCTATTTCAAGAATACTTCATGGATCGTTGTTATAAGTGATTCTTGATATGGTTAAATGCTACTCTTTGATAAGGCAGTTATCAAAGTCATTATTGGGTATAACGTAAACTACATGAATGGCTTATATAGTCAATATGAGATTTGTTCCTTTTATGTGTTGAGAGTTAGATGTCTAAGGCGCCTTACTAAAAGTTGAACCCAAATGAGAATGATTAAAGATCTATGTCTTATGTTCAACATGATGTCTGCGACAAAGGGATAACTGATGCATAACCTAATATATCAATTAGATGTTTGAGCTTTTAAAGATTTAGATATTATTGAATGACACTTTGTCATATGTTTTTTGGGGCAGTGAAATGTTGCTAGACGTTCACCACTGTCAATATTATTCTATGATGCAATCTTGTGCAAGTGGGAGATTGTTGGTTCTACATGCTAAGAATGATCATATCATGATATTGCCAATAAAATACAATCCTATAAGGTCACACCAATAACAAGTAAGGCCTAATTGGACATTTTATGTAGTGAATTTGATTCATAAAATAATGTCATAAATATTGTGATTGTTATTTTATAGAAATAACATTCTAATTTAATATAATTCATATGGTATGAATTACTAAGTATGTGTGTAAATTTAAGTCATTTAAAGGTTAGATGACGTAAATTATATTCATTTATCTCTCATTTTATTTTAAGTGTTAAAATAAATAATGCATTTATATATTTATGTATGTATTTTACAAATAAATATATATGTTAATGTATGGATCTATATATATATATATATATATATATATATATATATATATATATATATATATATATATATATATATATATATATATATATATATATATATATATATATATATATATATATATATATATATATATATATATATATATATATATATATATATATATATATATGTGTGTGTGTGTGTGTGTATGTATATATGCATATAAAGGGATTGAAATGTCTTATTTGAAAAGGAGGTTTATTATTTATAACATTTTGAAAAGAGACCTATATAAATAATAAAAGGAGAGAGGATGTAAGATATCTCTCTCCTCTCTCATCCCTCCCAAAAATTCAGCCAACACACCCACCAGTTAGTGGTCCATGATATCGTATTATTGTTGTGACTATTTCGAGCTATATCAGAGTGCTCTTGATTAATATTTGATATAAATGGGTATGTGTACTCCATTTACTTGGAAGTTGCATTGTTACAGAATTTATGGGTTATCAAGCAAAAAGAAGAGAATATGGAATAGAAACGGAACGCGGTTCAGAAATACTGGATTCCTGAGGATAGAGTCATTATCCAAGGATGATCGTGGCGCTAAAAATGAAGTTGTGGCACTAAGGTGCTAAGATCACCACGTAAAGACAAGATAACATTCACGTAATATCAGGGTGTAAGTTACCTTGGCGGCACTATTTACTATGTTCACGACACGATCGAAGCCTAGATAAGAACTCTATAAATAGTCGATTCTAGTAGTTTAGAAGGCATCATCTATTATTAGACACATCACAACAGTCTCCCAGATAGTTTTCACGACCCTCCTTCACTCATATACAACCCTAGTTGGATTTGAGCCACATTTCAGTGTTTTGGGAGGATTCCTAAGCCTTCGGATCACTCCAAGCATTATAATCTTTTGAGTCACATCTGATGAGGAATGATTCGGCTCCTGGATCGGGAACATTTCTCAGATCTAGGCAAGAGCACGTTAAGATTACATCATTTTGTGCTTTTAAACAATTGTTAAACGTTTATTGTTTATAAATTCAAGTTTCTTTTCAGTTTTAGTTTTGAAATCACTTTGTTCTTTGATTGTATTCTGTTTCTAATTAACAATGGAAGGCTAACCTTTCGGGGTTATTTCCGAGAATGTTGAGGGTAAAATGACGATCGTGTTTTAATTATTAATTTTGTTCCAATCGATTTTGGTTGTCAGTTGTTTTTCAAGTATGATTGTTAGATGATTGCTGAAGTCAGGTTATTTGGAAATGTTTGATTTTAAAACTAAGATAGTGTATTATTTATTCATCAATCATTCCATGTTCATTAATAAAAAACTTGTGAGCATGGGTAATATTCTTGTTGCTTTCTATGATTGACCATGGTAATTGAGAAATTCATGCCTTTAAGAATAAGATAGTTATTCTCCTATTGCTCTCTTGATTTTTGGTCGAAACTACCATCACACACACCACTCTTCTTCACTAATTATTGGTTGGATGAGCTTCATGCAAAGTACTTTCTTGAAAGATCAAGTTATTCTTGTCTTTCAAGCTTAAGAGAATTGCACAAACAATATTTTTATACAAGCATACAAGGGTCAATTCTTGTGGTGGATAATCTATAGAAGGGAAGCTCTTTTGGCCCTTATTGGTTCTAAATCATTATCATGCTTATCTTATCCCCCAGATGTAGGCTTTTAAAATTCAAATTATTTACACTGTCACCTAAGTCCTTTATCTACTTCTAGTTTCTAATTAATATAAATTTACTTTGATATATTAATAAACTTAGTCCCCCATGTTTACTTTGATCTCTTTTAAATCAACCCTTGAGTGTAACCCAAAGGGACCTTGCTATTTATAGTAAAATCACCAACTTATTGTGACAATGGGCAAAAAATAAAATAAATTTGGTGCGTCCGATTTAAACGTTCTATTGTTTCAGAAGTATAACTATAAATATATAGGAATTAATTAATCAATTTCTCCAATTAAACTTCAATAAAGAGTATTTTTGTCTATTAATCAAGATTTAAATAAATGAAGTTCCCTTATTATCTCTTAGTTTGATGGAATTCTATTAAATACTTAATTATCTTATTATATTAAGTTTTAACATGTATTATGTGATTAATAATTATAACATTTATATTAAAAAAACACAGGTTCATATCATATAGCGATGAACACATATTGTTATTCTATCATTCTTAAAAATATGATTTCATTCTTAAAGACCACAACATAACGTAACAATCTTTTAGAATTTAATATATTAGACAATAAGACATCATATCATATTACGATACTCGAATGTTGTCACACATTCTCGTGAAAATCATGTAAATAAATACAAGTTAGAATGAAATTCTTTTTAAGAATGTGTATGTTTTCTATCAAAACATAATGAGAAGTACATTGTAAAAGAATAAGCTTAGCTTGATTTTTGAGGAGTAATATTTAAGAATCAGATTAACTTTACAACGAATCAAATATTATAATAGAATTTAGGGTTAAGAAACGGTTTAACTGGTTGATTGATGAAGAAATTATATATACATATAATGGAAAAAAATTTGTAGGTTGATTCTTGTTACAGCAGACATAAATAGTTCCATTCTTGAAGAATCAACGTAAATTCTTTAAGAATACGTTGATCGATAAATGTGTTTGAACCATTTAACAACTATTCTCATGAGAAAAGAAATAAATACATAACCTCTAGACATGTGTGGTTGTATATTACGGAAAATAGAGTAAAATATTTAGATACAAGTTCAGTTATGTCATAACATTGTTGAAAAATAACAAAGATTTGGATGTTATTATGTGAAAATGGAATAAATAATATTCTTAAAGAATAACAAACATTGTGTTATTCCATAATTACTTACAAGTCATATCATTCAGTTTTCAGATGAGACTTCATCGCCTTCTTTTCTCTAAATCATGATCTGGTGATTTGGATCTTGATCAATGGCTGGACAGACTACAACTTGGTTTTTTTCTGGTCGACCCCCTTTTTCTAGTCGAATACAGTGTCGTCGATCCGTTACTGATCGGTTATGAATTCGTTGGTGATCCGCTGATGATTGGCAGCTCATCCGTTGGTGATACGTTGCTGATGGGAGTCTCGAGTCTTGTTATTGGCTGGTGAATGGTGTGCGATTGATGAGAGGGTGATGCGTGATTACTATGAAGTTGGGTTTTTGCCAAAGATGAAGAAGATGATGATCAGATAATTACACCCCATAAATATACGGATTTGATTTTTAAATTTAAATTATCTTCCATAAATATAGATATTTAATTTACATAATAATCAATATATTCAAAACAATTACTATAATAACCTTATCACATGATTGGTCCAGTATTGATCATACATTCATACAATAATTACGGCTTAGAGCATCTACAATATGAGGGCTTTTGAGGAGTGATTTTCATGAAAAAGCTCAATATTTATCCATTATAGAATAGCTTTTTCAATATGATTTATATGAATTGTTTATATATGTTATCTAGTTACAATTGGTTTAAAACATATAGGACCTGCATGATCATTAGAAAAATGTTTACAATAAATTTGTTAATTAACAAGCAAATTGAAAAAGCTTTAGTTTGAAAAAGCTCATCCAATAGCTTTTTCATTTTTCAAGAGCTTTTTGTTTTGAAAAATATTTCAAAAACTCCTATTGTGATTATATATATATATATATATATATATATATATATATATATATATATATATATATATATATATATATATATATATATATATATATATATATATATATATATATATATATATATATATATATATATATATATCTTCAAGAGCTTTTTGGTTTGAAAAACATTTGAAAAGCTCCTATTGTGACTCTCTCTCTATATACATGTATGTATGTATGTATGTGTGTGTGTGTATATATATATATATATATATATATATATATATATATATATATATATATATATATATATATATATATATATATATATATATATATATATATATATATATATATATATATATATATATATATATAGGGAGAGGTTCAAACGAGGACAATTAAAAGGTTGAGAACGCGAGGACAAATCTGCACCAATCATTTCACAAGGGTATAATAGTAATCTTAATATATTTATAATAATTAATAAAATCAATTGCCTAAAATAATGCGATTACATATAATCTTTCCTTGAATATAGCATTTCAGTTTTTGAATGTTTTCCAACATATTTTGAATGATTTTTTACGAAATCCGTCAATTAATTTTTTTACGAAATTCGTCAATGATTTTTTTTACGAAATTCGTCAATGACACGCGAGGACAATTTTGAATGATTTTTTTACAAAATTCGTCAATGAATTTCATTCGTCGATGAATGTTAATTGAATGAATGATTTTTAGTATTAAGTGAAACTGTTTCATCACGATTTATGATCTGAATTTAATGAATGTTTTTAAAGCAATTCGTCAATGAATTTCGTGCATTACATTCAGATTCTGGGTAATACGATAAATGAATTTAATGAACGGGTTTTTTAAGGAAATTCGTCAATGAATTTCGTGTATTACATTCAGATTATGAGTAAAACGTTAACTAAGTTAAATATGTCATTCATTGATGAAGAGTGATCATCTTTACATGTGTATTCTCTGATGAATATATAGAAACATGCACATGAAATGTGATAACAGTAAGAAATAACGGCTGTCTTTTAATGTAACAGTGAATACAGTGAACATTATTTTGTAATCATCAACGAATGCGTAGTGTTTTTTTTAAATGTTAATATTTGTTAATGCATCATTGCCTCCTTTCCTTGATTGGATCTACTTTAGTTTACTAGGGTCCACTTGTTTCCTTTTTTAAGCTTTATCGGTGTTTCTGCTTTTTTGGAATTCACATCTGCATTTTAACAAAATATTCATCAATGAATACTTTAGTGCAATATGAAAATATTAACATTCATTGATAAAAAAAATCAAACATAAATAAAAGAATATTAATTGATGAATATATATTCGTCAATGAATAGACTGTATTCATCAATGAATACGACTGTATTCATCAATGAATACGACTGTATTCATTAATGAATCAAGATACAAACTTAGAGAAACGCAGATCCTTTATCAAGAAGGAGAATGAGAAAAAGTCAAACATGGTTTATATGGGCAAATAAATGGGAGATTGTTTTGTACCCTTGCTTAAGATGAAGAATATGTCCATTAAACACAAGTACAAGTGAGGCTTACAATTCCAACATCTTCCACCCACCTGTTATAACCTCGAATCAGTCATCATTCTGGTATGCATTCAACCATCTTGTTGCTGTCATTACTAATTCAATGGAAACAGTTTCATTGCTTCTCAAAAAAGAAACCAAATCAAACCAAAGGGAGCCATCCTCGGCCACCTTCTGCTAGCGGTAGCGTTCCTGCCATCATGATAGTGAGTAAAAGAGGGACGACTGCGAGAATATGGGAATAAGGGTGACTGGAGAAATTAGAATATTGATTGCAAGTGACTTTTTTATACGCTACACGAAACATTGAAAAAGGGAAGAATTATCTCATTCCTGAATTCAAGAAGTCTGATCCTTTTTTTAAAATCGATGGAGAAATCGAGTCAATTTCTTGAATTTGAGAAACCGATAATAGAGATCGACTTGCAGGTCTGGATTCTCTTTCTTGAAATCGAGTTGTGGGTCTTAAAATCGATACCTGCCCCCTTCAAATATGTTCAAGAACAAACCACTAAAAGCCATCCACTGTATGCAGAGGCGTTGATTCCGTCAGGGAAGTTGAGATCGACTTCAAGCTTGGTTGACGTGGGGTGGGTGAGATGATCGTGTATGATGGCAGCAAGGTGGAGATATGTTGCAGCAATCAAGATCAAAGAGATGAAGCAGAGGGTATGTTCGATCAAAAATACGGAAGTGCTCCTCCGGCCGTCATTTTCCACGAACATCTTCAGATCTAATTCGATGATAGAGGTTAGGGTTCAATGAAGTGTTTACATATAGGGAGAAACAGAAAACGTGAAAGGAGAGAGAGAGGGAGATTTTTTAGGACCTGTTAAAAATAGTCTAATTATTAAGGACTATAATACCCTTCAAGCCTATTACAATGTTACAATTTCAGCACATTATTTTTAGAATTTATATAAACAGCCCATTTATATCAGCCTTAGATCTTAATATTTGAATGGCTCAGATCTGTCCTCGCGTTCTCAACCTTTTAATAGTCCTCAATTGAACCTACCTCTATATATATATATATATATATATATATATATATATATATATATATATATATATATATATATATATATATATATATATATATATATATATATATATATATATATATATATATATATATATATATATATATATATATATATATATACTAGTTGTAAGACCCGTGTATTACACGGGATGATACAAAAAAATTATTAATTAAGAATATCTAAACATTAATATTTTACATAAGAAATTTGTTTGTGTGTCGTGACATATTGCTTTTGATTTTTACTATTACGACTTTGTATTTTGATAAATATAATTGATTATGAGAATGTCACCGGTACTAAAATCAAATTCACTATTATGATTGTAATCGTTCTTCAAAATATTATGACGTTACTTGTATATTTATTGTCTCTCAAATCATTTTACACATTAAAAAATAATATGATATTAAAAAAAATTAATTTTGAAATTGAATGATAACAATTAATTTTGAAATTGAATAATAATTAAACCGATCATTAAAGAGTTATAAATGTTTCAAACCAATTAGTTCTTTTAATAAATTTAAAATTCTATTAAAATGACATGTGGCAAATTCAATGAGGAGATGACATGTGGCTTTGAGTTACTTATTTATTAGGATAAGATATATATATATATATATATATATATATATATATATATATATATATATATATATATATATATATATATATATATATATATATATATATATATATATATATATATATATATATATATATATATATATATATATATATATATATATATATATATATATAGACTTAGGATCTTTTGAGAACCAACTTTACCCCGAGAACCCGAGAACTCCCAAACCGATATTTTTTTCGAAAAACCGACCACATAGGCCTCTAAAACGCACATATCTAAGACTTTTCGAAAAAAAAAATTTCCGAAAAAACGACTTTTTTTTTTGAAAAAATTTTGCACATGTACAAAAATTTTTTTTTGTACATGTGCAAACTTTTTTATACGTACATTTTTTTTCAAATTTTTTTTATGGATGTCTTTTTAACATATATTTAAGTTGTTCTGTAAAAAAAAATTTGAAAAAAATGTACGTATAAAAAAGTTTGCACATGTGCAAATTTTTTTCAAAAAAAAAAAGTCGTTTTTTTTGGAATTTTTTTTTTGAAAAGTCTTAGATATGTGCGTTTTAGAGGCCTATGGGGTCGGTTTTTTTTGAAAAAAATATCGGTTTGGGAGTTCTCGGGTTCTCGGGTGACTTGTGGTTTTCAAAAGATCCTAACTCTATATATATATATATATATATATATATATATATATATATATATATATATATATATATATATATATATATATATATATATATATATATATATATATATATATATATATATATATATATATATATATATATATATATATATATATATATATATATATATATATATATATATATATATATATAGGGTGTGGATCCGGTGAGGACTCAAAAAATAATGAGGACTGCGAGGACAATTCTCCACCATCCACCTCGTCAAGGGCACAAACGTCAAACCCAATACTTTGACGTGACGTGATCGCATGCGACGCACATCCGTGGAACGTAATACGGACTCGATAATCTAATCATATGCGACGAACGTCCATATAACGTCATTTAAGTGGGTTTTTTCGTTTATTTTCGTTTTTTTAATTTATTTTTTAATTTTTTTAATTTTTAATTTATTTTTATTTTTAATTTTTTTAATTTTTTTAAAATTTTTTAAATGTATATATACTCGATTTTCACTTATTATATTTTATTTTTCGTTTTATTTTTATTTTCTTATTTTTTTTATTTTTTTATTTTTTGTATTTTTTTAATTTTTTATTACTTTAATTTTTATTATTTTTCATTTTTTTAATTTTTTAATTTTTTATTACATATTTCAAGTTACTAGTATTTTTTGGGATCATACTATCTTTGAATCATATTATTTTTGGATCATAAAATTTTGGATCAATATATTTTGAATCAAAGTATTTTGGATCATATCATTTTTAGTCGACATGATTTTGGATCAATAATATATTAATTAAATAAAGTTTTTGTTCATAACAAATTTTGGATCATTATATATTTTGAATCATTTAATTTTGAATCATAAAAGATATAATTAAGAATCATAAAATATTTGAATCAAAATATTTTTAGATCATAACAAATTAAGGATCATAAAATGTTGAATCATAAAATTTTTAAATCATAAATATTTTGAATCATCTTATTTGCTTTTTTGAATTTGGTTAAAAAAATTTTAATGTGTTTTATAAAAAAAATATTAGATAAAATTAAAATACGAACACTTCAAAAACTTATTTATAATAATTTTTTTTACAAAAGTCACTAGTATAGTGAGTAGAAGTATTATTATTTAAATTTTCATAATTTTTGGAAAATATTTTTTTCTGGATTTTTTATAAAAATAAAAATTAAAAAAATAATTTTTTTTCAATTTTTCAAGATTGTGCTCGTTTTGTAAAGAATTAAATTTTAAGAACTTTGGTTAGTTCACAAATTTTTTTTTTGTAAAGAAAAAAAAAAGTTATAGTCGAAAAACAAAACTGGTGGAATAAAAATAAAAGTCCAGCCAATGGCTAGGCGACATGTGGTGGAGAGAGAGAAGAATGGGAGAGGCACATGAAGCGAGGAATTTTCTGATTTCTTTATTATTTTTTTCTTATATCTTTTTACGTTTTAACCCTCCAAACAATTAATATTCGGCGAAATTTTCCAAAATCTCGCAAATAATTACCAACGTGCCATATCATCTCGCGATATTTTGAATATAAATAATATTAAATCTCATCCACTTATTTTTTCATTGATGAATACAGTCTATTCATTGACGAATATATATTCATCAATTAATATTCTTTTATTTATGTTTGATTTTTTTTATCAATGAATGTTAATATTTTCATATTGCACTAAAGTATTCATTGATGAATATTTTGTTAAAATGCAGATGTGAATTCCAAAAAAGCAGAAACACCGATAAAGCTTAAAAAAGGAAACAAGTGGACCCTAGTAAACTAAAGTAGATCCAATCAAGGAAAGGAGGCAATGATGCATTAACAAATATTAACATTTAAAAAAAACACTACGCATTCGTTGATGATTACAAAATAATGTTCACTGTATTCACTGTTACATTAAAAGACAGCCGTTATTTCTTACTGTTATCACATTTCATGTGCATGTTTCTATATATTCATCAGAGAATACACATGTAAAGATGATCACTCTTCATCAATGAATGACATATTTAACTTAGTTAACGTTTTACTCATAATCTGAATGTAATACACGAAATTCATTGACGAATTTCCTTAAAAAACCCGTTCATTAAATTCATTTATCGTATTACCCAGAATCTGAATGTAATGCACGAAATTCATTGACGAATTGCTTTAAAAACATTCATTAAATTCAGATCATAAATCGTGATGAAACAGTTTCACTTAATACTAAAAATCATTCATTCAATTAACATTCATCGACGAATGAAATTCATTGACGAATTTTGTAAAAAAATCATTCAAAATTGTCCTCGCGTGTCATTGACGAATTTCGTAAAAAAAAATCATTGACGAATTTCGTAAAAAAATTAATTGACGGATTTCGTAAAAAATCATTCAAAATATGTTGGAAAACATTCAAAAACTGAAATGCTATATTCAAGGAAAGATTATATGTAATCGCATTATTTTAGGCAATTGATTTTATTAATTATTATAAATATATTAAGATTACTATTATACCCTTGTGAAATGATTGGTGCAGATTTGTCCTCGCGTTCTCAACCTTTTAATTGTCCTCGTTTGAACCTCTCCCTATATATATATATATATATATATATATATATATATATATATATATATATATATATATATATATATATATATATATATATATATATATATATATATATATATATATATATATATAAGTATTTTCTATAAATAATTCGTTCAATTTAAATTAAAGTTAGAATAATTATTCGTTTAAAGTTAATAACATTTAATTCTAGTATTAATTTTTTTTTTTTGTAGTAAAACCCTATTGAATTATTCGTATATTATTGCTTTAGACCAAAATAATTTTTGGAGTAGTAAAAAATTAACATTTGTGTATTAGAAACTAAAATTACTATAGTTGATTTTTAGCACGTCCAAGCACCCCGAAATGTTAGCAGAATCTTGTGACATAGAGATAAAATATCGTATAGAAAGATAATGATGTTCTAGAAAAATCTAACCAAAAAAAAATGGGGAGCAAGTATGTAGAGAAATATTCCCGTGTCTCGTGTTGCGTATACATATCGTGCTTCATTCACATTTTGACATACCCTACAAATAATTTGTTCCGTTATAAATGACATACCACGTATTTACGTTGTTTAAGGTAAGTTTTCTAATCCTTACGTCGTTGCTACTAGTAATTATTTATTTATAATTAACAATATTAATTTTGTTGTAAATATTTTTAAAAGATATTTTGATGTGGCTCGAGCTTGTCGTTTGCGGTGAGCCACACCACCATTAGAAATAATTTGTGAATATCCTTGTGCCTCTCAGGCTCTCACACATACACAGGCCCAACCCAAGGAGGTTCAAAGAGGGCCATTGAACAGGGCCCACCTAGCCTCAAGGGCCCAAAACAATTTTAAGTGTTCTATATTTGGACCAGGCCGTAGCCGATTACATTAGGTCAAACGATAGATGGAAAACAGGAAGGAAAGTTACAATCGGCGGAGGGAACTTGGAAATCGAGAAGGGAAAACGAGAAACTACATTTACCGCGTCTCTTTGGTTCTCAAGTCCTCAAGAACCGACAATCAGTGGGAACCTCTCTGGTCTCATCACTCGTTAGGCTCTATTAATCTCCGGTTGATGATTTAAAGAGATTCAGATCGCAAATTTACATATATTTCTTCAGTTCTTCAAGTGTGCCTCCATGATTCGATTCCTTTTATCTTCTGTAATTATGTTATTGATTCTTGAAGTTCCTGATTCGTGAATTGATTTTTTAGTTATGATATTGATTCGTGAAGTTCCTCAATCTCGATTAGTCTATTCGATTTCTGATTTGAACTTCTATGATTATATTCTTATTTCTGATTTGGTTTTCAGATTCAATGAATGTTCTTAATCCCTATTCAAATTGCTGATTTACTTGATTATATGTTCTTGATTTTTATGATTCTGAATTGCTGATTTAATTATAATATGACGGATTCAATTATTATCCTTATTTCTTATATATGTTTACCTGCAATATGTTTGACTTTCAATTCATGTTTACTTGCAAATGCAATACGTTTGAATTGTATTTTGTAGTGAGATGAAGATTCAGAGCCCTACCAACCAAGCCATGAGGTTGTTAGAATGACAAAATGCACAACTTGCTGGAAAAATAAATGGCAAGGCTAATGAGTGATGAAAGAACAAATGGTGAAGGTGCTGAGATGACCCAAAGAATATTGATATTTAGTTTTCTCTTATGAACAAGAACATTGGTGGGGTTACAACCTCCGTCAATAACCGTCAATATACTCCCCTAATTGCATCACTACTTGCTAGTAGGGTTATCGATAGAATTTGCAAGTTTTTGGGCCCTACATGTATCAAATTGCACACGGCCTCCAAAATCTCCTGGCCGGCAGTGCACATACACACGCACTCACACACACACACACACACACACACATATATATATATATATATATATATATATATATATATATATATATATATATATATATATATATATATATATATATATATATATATGTGTGTGTGTGTGTGTGTGTGTGTGTTTGTGTGTATGTATATACACACACTTATATGGAAGGGTTCAAATGAGAACCATTAAAAAGTTAAGAACCAATCTCGGCCTTTAGCGCAATTAATCGAATGGTTGCGTATTAAAAGGGGGTTAACAAATATGAACGTGTTATAGACGATTAAACACAACCTTTGGATCAAACCCTTATAAAGTAATAAGTGGTGTAGAGTAGTTCCTTTTAATTCTCAATCTTTTAATGGTTTTTATTTGAACATTTCTTTCTCTCCTTCTCGATATATATATATATATATATATATATATATATATATATATATATATATATATATATATATATATATATATATATATATATATATATATATATATATATATATATATATATATATATCATATCCTAATAAATAAGTAACTCAAAGCCATATGTCATATCCTCATTGATTTTGCCACATGTCATTTTCTCATAATTTTGATTTTTTTTAAAAAAAAATTGTTTGAATTGAATGTATTTAATGTATGTATTCAATAATTCATAACTAAAGCAATAAATTAGAAACCTTTATTTATGTAGCCACATATGTAGAGTTACTTCTTAAATAGTTCACCATTTACATTTTAAATAAATATATAGTTTATATTGACGACAAAAAAGATAAATATATCAATAATCACATTAATATAAAAAACTAGCTTTTTATATGCATTTGCATAGCAAACTAAATGCGTATGTATATTGGAAAAAATTCAAAACTTTGTTTTAGATCATTTTATAAAACTAATAATTGTTGCTTTTAAAAATATAGGTGTGTTTTTTAATAATGTATAACAAATATTTTTATGTTATTAGCATAACTTAAGTTTTTATTCAGAAGTAGAATAACAGAGAATATAATACGATATAGAAGATGAATATATAAACTTGAATCTTATCCTAATAAATAAAGATCTAGAGGACACTTGTCATCACGACATTGATTTGGCCACATGTCATTTTTCTCAGAGTTTTGAAATTCTTAAAAAAAAGTAATTTGTTTGACAGTTAAGGGTGACTCTAAAAAGATCGATTTCAGTTTGTTATGCATTGTGTGCTGGCTTGATTTACTCTTTTAGTTACGATTAGTATAAAAGTTTCAGTTTCTTTTCAAATTTATTACAATTTACCGAATTACTAAACTTACGAATTTTGATCTTATTAGAATCTATTAGAATTACAAAAATTAAGGTTTGAGAATTCGAATTGTTGTTTTTAATATCTAACATTACGGGTATGAGAATTCGAATTGTTGTTTCAACATATTTCTCATATCTTATGAAAATTTGGTTTTTAAAATAATTTATATTTATATTTTCATTAAATACGTTTTATTTATGTCATCCCGTGTAATACACGGGTGTTACAACTAGTATATATATATATATATATATATATATATATATATATATATATATATATATATATATATATATATATATATATATATCTCGAGAGGGAGAGAAAGAAATGTTCAAATAAGAATATATGTGTGTGTGTGTGTGTGTAGATAAAAGTTCAATATGGGACTAATATAACCATGGTACCAAATGACTGATCTTATCCACAAGATTGTTCGACATACGGTGAACGCACATGCATCGAATTATAAAAAACCTACTTCGTTTTTTTAAATTTTAAGGCTTATTTTTTATCCAAAAAAAAAAAGAATATATAGAAATTTATAACTTTTGTCCTTTACAAATAGACATTCATATTGATATACAAAAAATATTTTTTTTTTGAAAATTCTGCTAGTTGAGATTCACATGTGAATTGCATGTGAATCTGAACTGTTGTTCATTGTTTGCGTTACAATATCATATGATATTGTCATGTGAATTTGAATAGACTTTTGTGTGAATGTGAGTGGAATTCACTTATGAATCATAGTAAATTCATTATAAATTATTAAAATGTTGAAGTGTTAAAATTTTTTAAGTAAATTAATCATATTCATATTTTAGAGTAAATTCAAAATCCAAGATGATATTGATATGTGAATCTGAGTAAAACTTTCATTTGAATGTGGTAAATTAAATAATGATTAGAGTAAATTGATTATAAATGGTTAAAATGTTGAATTAGTAAACAATTCTAAGTAATTTTCTCAGATTATATTTCTAAGAAAATTGTCAATATTATATGATATTGACATGTAAGTATGAGTAAATTTTCGTGTAATTATGGAAAAATTCACTTGTAAATCAAGTATATTATTTATAAGTGGTTATAATATTAAAGTAGTAAAAAAATTTAAAACTAAAATAATTACTCGGATTCAAATTTTTACAGTTCAGATTCACATTGTGAATCCAGACGAGTTGTATTCATAAAAAAAAGTTTTTTTTATATAGAGAGAACCTACTAACTTTTTTTCTACAAAATATTTTTCAAAAACAGTTATACCCAATCGTTTTCTAATATGCGATTTATGCTTCTTAAAAAAATTCAAAAAAAATCAATTTTTTAATATTTATATGTATATGCATATAAACTTTTTTTCAAAACAAAACAATTCTAAATATCATAGATGCTCCGCTTTAGAGATTTAAAAAAAAAATTATTCTCTAAATCGCACCAAATGGAAAATTGGGTATATTTTTTTTTTGAAAAAAATACGCTTCAACACATTCAAATATTCTTTCTAGTTCATTCTCACATATTTTGTTTTTATTTTTGAAGAATATGATTTTATTATTTATATTCTCACATATTTTGTTTTTATTCTTAGAGAATATAACTTCATTTTTATAATTCTTTTTCTTTTTCTTTGCAATTAGATTTAATTCCTTAAAAATGTGTTCAGTGGTAAATGTTTTGGAGCCTATAGACAACTAGTATAATGAGAATGTTAGAATGAAAGAGAAAGAATACCTAAATTACATATAAAAAATCTAACATTCTCGTAAGAATGAAAAGAAATTACAATTGGAAATATGTCATCCTCGCAATAATGTCCATAAAATCCAAATACAAATCTGAAAGTTTTTTGAGAACGAAAGAATTAAAAGAAAAAAAAAATTACAAGTGCAATTATCAAATTTTCATAAGAATGAATATAAATTACATTGGTAATGTAACATTTTGAAAGAATATATAAATGTTGTATTCTTCAAAGACCTGTTGTTAATTCAGTCTTCAATAATATATGTAGGTATGAGTGCAAGAAGTGACTAAATTGAACCTTGTTATCAAAAGACATTTTTCAAGAATCTGTCGTTAATGCTTTCTTCAAGAATATGTGGTTGATGTATTCTTCAATAATTTGTCGTTAATGCATTCTACAAGAATATGTTGCTGCTGATGTTCGTTGGTGGTGATGTTGTCGCTAGAAAAAAATCGGTGGGTGGATCTCGATGATGGTGGTGATGTGGTGTAGGTCTTGGTGGTGATGCGGGATCCAGCAAGTCTCGATGGTGATAGAGATGATGTGTGACATTGTTGGTTGCCGACTCGGTGGTGTTTAGTGGTGGTGTTGGTTGGTGGTAATGGAGGAGCGGCGATAAAAGGAGGAGGCGACGTCAAAGGGAGGCGACGACCATGAATTGAATTCCAGAGACCTGAAGATGAAGAATATGTTATTTAATTAATAAAATTCCATAAGGATAGGTTTTTAAATTAATTGACTTCCATAATTATAGGTTTTAATTTTGGTTAGTTAATTAACTGATTTATTAAAGTTTACTATAATCCTCTTAAGAAATGATTGGTCCAAAATTAGTCCTATATTCATACAATATTTGTTGTTTATATATGAACCTATACACACACACACACAAACAAACACACACACACACACACACACACACACATATATATATATATATATATATATATATATATATATATATATATATATATATATATATATATATATATATATATATATATATATATATATATATATATATATATATATATATATATATATATATATATATATATATATATATATATATATATATATATATGGCTAGGATCAAATATATCCATACAAGTATTGTGTAACCTTGAAACTCAATCTGGACCACTCATTTAAAACACATTCTTTTCAGAATGTACAAAATTTAGTTCATTCTTTTTAGAATGGTAAGAACTCATTCTGTCAAAAACTTATTCTGTCAAGAATGTGTTTTTTTCATTGTTACAAGAATGAAATCTGATGGCCAGGATTTGGTTACAGGGTAACACAATAATTGTCATTCTTATTATAACCTAGCCCTATATATATATATATATATATATATATATATATATATATATATATATATATATATATATATATATATATATATATATATATATATATATATATATATATATATATATATATATATATATATATATATATATATATATATATATATATATATGTGTGTGTGTAGATAGAAGGGCATGATAGTCATTTAACAAATCTCATTTAATTCTGTATTTTTTTTTTATTTTTGGTAACAACAATAACCATCTCCTAAAATTAAGGCTACTAAATATGGAATTTTTGAATTTTAAAAGAAGGAAATTTCAAAATATTTATAAATAGATTTCCAAAATATTAAAAAAAATCAGAATTTTAATTTAAAAAAAAATCTAGATTTTCGATTTGATTTTTATAATCAGATTTCTGATATGACAATTTTTTAAGAGAATGCATATATGCATATTTACGTTTTTGCATTATATATCCAAAAATGCATGTGTGCACATTCAAGAATTTTCATAAAAAACACACAAAATATCCATATTTCATAATGTTCGGATGTCATACAACCATAAAGTATAAAAAGAAATAAAATTCACAAAAAATTAGAACACGAAGCATAAGCAGAACCATTTTATTAAAAAAAACAACATATAAATAACATACGTTCATTTTATACGATATAACCATAAACTAACAAACAAATGAATACAACAAAATATCAGAATATCTTTATTTGTTCATCCTTAATTGTCATGTAGTCTTTGGTTTATCTTCACTTCTTTGAATTCCTCGGCAAGGTCTTCAAAATCTACAAAAACTTTAATAGAAATGGATAGAAATGCATGTTGAAAAAGTTTCATAAAAATGCATTTATATGCCCACATACGTACATATGCACATGTGAGCATACGCAGACACATAAAATGCACATATATACATACATACATTGACATATGTATAAAAATTCTTATATTCATACATATATGCAGATTTGCATATTTGTACATACGCATATGTACAAATGTATATACATGTACATATGCACATACATATATGCATATATGCATATACATGCACACATGCACTTGCACATACATGCACACATAAATTGCACATATATGCATATATGCACATACATGCACACATGCACACATGCATTTGCATATCCACGTATGTGCACATATGTTTATATGCACATACACATGTGCACATATGCACAAATTCATATATATATATATATATATATATATATATATATATATATATATATATATATATATATGTGAAAATATATAAATTTATGTATGCATACATGCACACATGCATATTTTTATATACACATACACATGTGCACATATCCACAAATGCATATATATACATTGTGCATATATGCATATATGCACAATGGTGACACCTATGTATTTGTAATTTGACAATTTAACCCAAATGTGCACATATGCCCAATTCTTTAATCAGAATTGCCAAATTAAATAACAAAAATTTTCAACCTTCTCAAATTCTAGTTTCGAAGCCACCAAATCAAGTTTCCAGTTTGAATTGATGCAAGATCGGTTCAAAATTTAAGCTAAAAGAGTTTTAATTTTATTGCTAAACCACGAATTTCATGCTCCAAAACGTTACTTGATTGTAACAAAATACGCAACAATAGAATTGGAAATTTTCAAAAAGCAAACATTAAATTCAAAAAGCAAAAGAATTGTAACAAAATACGCAGCAATAGAATCGTACTCAAATTAAGAAGCTAAATTGGAAATTTTCAAAAAGCAAACATTAAGTTACAATTCAAACATATTAAATTATGCTATTTTTTGTGTTTTCTTGATTCATAGAAACCCAATCCGAAACCTGCATCGCAATACAATAACTTGGAATTCGAACAAATTATTTCATCAAGAAAATAACCTAACTTTAAATTATGCAAATCCCTAAATACAATCAGCACCAAGTAATAACAGAGGAGAATAACTTACGGATTAAAAAGCGAATAAAATAATGAAAAATCCGGAATACGTAAGCCTCAAATGGATCAAAAGCCTGGAACAGATTATCACAAAAATTGTTACAAATGCAACAAAAAAACGATTGACAAACAACATAATCAAAGGGCGAAGAACATACCGATTGATTTATATTGCAAATCGACGAGAAAATATGATTGGATGGAATCAGAACTGTAGAATCTGGAACTAATCGATAGAGAAATTTAGGCGATCGCAGCATATCCTCGATCTGCGTCTTCGACTACAGTCACTCGCGATCGGTCCCCGGCAATCGGCCACGAATCTGCAATCCAACTAGAGAGAGGGAGGAGGACGACGTGAGAGATGGTGAAGACGTGAGAGAAAGAGAGATCAAGAGAGTGAAGAGAGAGAAAGGATCCGTTTCACTTAATTTCGGGTGTTTCCTATATACCAGGATGTGATTGGTATTTCTATACCTATACTAGGTTAGAACCCGTATTCTACACGGGATGAAGTTTATATAAATAATTATGAGAATTTATTTTAAATAAAATGAGTTGAGAAATAAGGATACATATTAGCCATAGAAAAAAAAAACTGAATCCAAATTGATTGCTTATAACTTTCTATTTAGATAGCAATTGTCTACAATCTCCAACAATCCCTTATAAACAAAAAATAACAAAATCTAAACTACCAATCTTTATGCAACCAATTATAATAGTTTATCATTTGACAATTTTCTACCAAGGGGACAAAGGTTAAAATAAGAAAATTTAACTCTTCTGACATGTATTATTATTATTATTATTATTATTATTATTATTATTATTATTATTATTATTATTATTTAGTTTGGTTACCAATTAAATGAACCCAAACATATGGTTAATCCAACATAATTTACTTCCATCCACTCTTAATCCAAATAAATAACAAAAGCCTCTAAAAATAATTGTATGTACATTAAACAACTATTGACGCATGATTACACATTCACACAAAAACAGAATCAACAATCAAAGTCCCTAAATTTTACTAACCTATGTAAAACCTCAATATGTAAAACACTTGTCAAGTTCAAACAAAAAAGAAAATTGACATCTTTTCACACTAAAAGACTTAATTCATAAAGGATAAAATAAACAATCATATACCTTAGTGATAAGTGATAACTTATGTATGGACCTTAAAAGCCTTATAATCATGTATATGAGAAAAATTTTATTCTCCTCACTTTTCGAACATACTAAACAGTTAAATTATAAGATGTCTTGATGGTATATTTATTTCAAAATAAACAAAATTGACATGTCGTTACTGCGATGATGCTCATGTAAGTTTATGGGTTATGTAATATTTTAAATACATAATAACATGCAACATGTTTGCTATTATAAGTAAATACAACCATTTAACATACAAGCCTAACCAATTACTGTTTCCAGAGCCAGTGTGTATTCTTTCCTTACACCATCTATTTTGCCATATCCAAAGAACTATGTTAAAGAAAATTAACATTAATGCACAAAATCAAGGTCTATTTGGTGGAACCGTTACCAATGTCTCCATTGCTTAGATTATGCATCCGCCACAAGTCACCTCATTTACTCTAACTCCCTGGGTGATCTCAAATTTGATCTCACCTGGAAACATCAGAATCAATGTTGGACATAAGATATTTAACTCTATATGGATTGATTTATTAAATATATTCTAACCTGACTTATAAATATAATAAGAGTATCTGAACGACATAATTAATAATGAATCATGCGAAGTGCTTGTGTCATTAAATGGGATTGCGTCTCAATAATATTGTCACTTATTACACCGGTAATTTAACGTTGTGGGATAATTGTAATAACCTGCAAAAGTCAATCGCATCCAAAAAAGTAGTAAATTAGAAAACAAAGAAAATGAGTGGACAACCTTTCTAAGGCCATTAATGTCTTTTGAAAAGACTTCCTTACACTGTTGATGACAATCACATCATCTGCTCCACTTTGTGTGAGAGTATCAACAATACTTAGCAAATTTTCAGCAGAATGAAGAGCTGTATGCTTTTCTGCAGGATTTTCTTGCAAGATGACAAGATTTTTGGTATTTACACCAACCATTTCAAGCAACATTGGGTCTAGTACATTCTCCACATCCAACTAAGCACAATAATCTACCAAAATTTTTTATTTTTTTCTTAACAAACTGGTACAATAAAATGTGACAAAATTTTATAAGTGAAGACACCTCCAAGATTTTGGGCTTCCTCGATTACATCCAATGCAAATGTTGTCTTGCCCAATCCCTCATGCCCATGAAACTCATCAATTCTTCCCTGAAATGTACACTTTAAGTGTTATCTAGGTTTATGATTATCTATTATGTATTTTAATACAAACCGGAATTGTATGTGTCTAATATGAGAATATAAAGATGCCAAACAGCATTTGTAAATACCAATAAGAAGTTACTAATTACCTTAATTTGGTAAACCTCCAATTCCAAGAGCAAGATCAAGCTTCAAGGAGCCTGTGGATATAGCATGTTTCACTCTTGCACCAAAAAATCGCTGCAAGAACATCATAGATTAACCGTCAAAATCACCGACAAGTTCTGATAGGGCTAAATGAAGACCTGTATGCTTTTCTCCAGCTTTGATCATCATGAATTTTATCATGTTCTAGGTTTGAGGCTTCAATTGCAAAAGCCACATGACTAAATTTATCAACATAAAAGGTATAGATTTTAAGAAATTCGACAAGGGTCTCTCACTCTACACTAAGGCACCGGTATATTCTAACATAATAAAATTAAGAAAAAATTATGAAATTCGATTATATAACCTAAAAGTTTAGGAATAGTAAATTATCCCCATTTTCTGAAGCGAAAATTACTATGGAATTTTTCGAATTAAATAAGGACTTCAAGAGGAATGTTTTCCTGGAATATGATATAGATGGATTTGTGTTTCAGGTCATATGAGAAGAATAATTAATAACGATGAAAGTATAAATGAAAACATGTTGTTACTTACCGAAGAAGATCCAAATATGAAATTAAAACACGATTCACATATTTCCTCTGGTAGATATCAAAAAATACATAAGTCAATTTAAGTGAAAGAATCTATATACCAAACCCGGATATCGAGTACCAATTTCTTGGAGGCTTCCGATTGATATTTGATTCAGTGATTACCATCGATGGCGTTTGTGACCAAAGTTAGGGATCTAGAGAGAAGGAGAGAAAGCCTTAATTTTTCAATCTCGTTTGAGTCCTAATTCTCAAACATAGCTGGACCACAGAGTGGATAGTGCGTCTGCGGTGGAGAACGACGAATAGAGTTGAGATGTTGAGAGTTGAGATGTTGAAGAAGAAGAACCCAAATATGGGGAGAGAAGTGAGATTGTAAGGAGAAGATCGGCGAAAAAGGAGGGATTGAGCGGAGATTCGAGGATTTAGGTGTTTTAAAATTTGAATCAATAATCGGGGAGATACAGTTACGATACAGATGGAGTTTGGTATGAATCAGAGATCGTAGTCAATCGATTCATTGCTAATTTATTGCTATTTATTCCTTATTTTTTGGGATTATATTGCCATTTATTCCTAATTTTTTGACATTATAATTGCGTAATGTGTTTATACATTTGAGCGGGAAAAAGTAAAAGGGATTTATATTAAGATGACAAGTGGCAAATTGACATTCTAAAAACACGCCAAGTAGCATATTAGCTTTGTAATACCATGTTTTATTGAAATACCTAAGTATATAGTTGGAAACCCAAGAATATGAGAAATAAAAAAAAACAATACTTGGAGACATTTTGTGACTTTAATTTGTATTTTTCATTTTTCATTAATATTTCTAAAATAAGAAACACTTAAAACAATACTCTAAATTTATCTAACCACTTATTTCAAATTTAATCATTACATATGGCAAACAAATTATTGTCTAAATTTACAAAAAACGTACAAACAAAAATTGTTGGTTAAAAAATTACATCGATCACATGGGTATAGTACAAATGAAAAAAGAAAAGAAATAAGCAACTTGTTTACATTATCAACTATACAAGGTAATAAATACAAACTGTGATGTTTTAAAACTCAAAGAGCTTACAACTAAGTGCGTCTAGATATTATAGATAAAGAATCCATCGATCAAGATTAAGTTGTCAATTAGTAATGAGATGTTACAACTTACTTTTCTGCTCATGCATCTAAATGACAGGAGAAAAAGAGATAACTGCGTATGATCCATCGTCATCGTCATATGCATCTAGAATCATCGTCATATGCATCTAGAATCAGCGTATTCGTAGTTTATATTTTAATTGAAACCCATTGGTGTTATAGCTTTCAAATATTTCAAAATCCAATGTATTAAAAGGTATATGATAAAAACGAATTTATTTAAATAACAAAGCTTACCTGGTTGTATCCAAATACCATTAAACTCCAAAGAATCCACATTATTTTGTTCTTCCTCTGCTTAATGGTCAGTGGCTCCGATTAATAAATATGGTCAAGAGGAACGTCTAATATATGAAAAGGTTCAAATGCAAAAGGAACCAAATAATGTAAGGAGAGTATTCAATATAGCTTTATATATGTTCAAAATCTCTCTCTTTTATTTCATTACACAAATAAACCCCTTGAAAATCAAAACATATCTACAATCGAGAAGAAAACAGAAGCAAAGCTTGCCCTTTCAAAAATTAAAAAGCATGAACCATAAATTAAACTCACCTGGGAGAAGACTGTCATTGGGGTTCATTATACCTAATATTAACAACAAAAGAAAATTAGAGAAAGAAATATCAAAACCCATACTTAAAAGCAGAAAACAAACATACCAAACCTTGAAATCAATCGACAGAGTTCATATTTATGGGGTTAGTTATTCCGGATATTCACAACCAGCACACCAATATTTTCATCAAAATACATAGAATGCAGAAACCTAACGTGAAAAATTAAAACTTGAAAAAAAATCACTGATATTGTCATCAAAATACAGAGAAATAGGGAGATACCTTTGTGGTGATGAAGCTTGCATTTAAGGTTTCGAGAACATGAATCCCCATGCTATTAACAGTGGTGATTCGTGGTTCAAATGTGTCGTTTGCGTTCACGTCTGTGAAGGTCTAGAGACTTGTGCGTATGGTTGTGTACATAGATAAATGGTAACTTACGGTGGTAGTGGTGTCTCTTGTCACACCAGAGAAAGAAAGAAGGTGGTTTGTGGTGACATTCCTTATGGTCAATGACAGTAGCGGTACACCCGTGTGCGATTCTGACATTGAGAGTTAATAATTTCTAATTTACCTCCGTGGGTTCACTTGCAGATCTTCGATCTAGATTAGAAAATAGAGAGCAGATCTTCATCGGATTCAGTCTAGATCTGGATCCACCAGCAGAAATCAATTTGTGTGTTTGTATCAGTGAACAAATTCGATACGTGTGTGTACCTGTAAAAACAACCACAAATCAAATTGATGGGGGTCACAGCGGTGGTGCCTGGTGATGGCTGTTAGCAGTGGTGCTCGATAAGCCGATGGAGAAAAAAACCCTCATCCCTTCAAACTCTCGAGAACTTTTACTGTCATGGTGACCCTCAAATCCGCCTTACCGCCCCTAGGGTTTGGCTCGTCTTCTTCCGTTTCTACATCATCTTCGGTGAAGATTTTAAATTTCAAAATGGATAGTAAAGATTGAGCCGTGATTTAGGGAATCGGGCAAAATTTGATAGCATAATTTTAGGAACCGTTTTGAAGACTCATCGTACGTGAGAAAGTTTTAAACAAAAATATAGTAGGCGTAAAAACATGACACTTGGCAAGAAGGCTTTAAAAAGAAGCCATCTGGCATTAAGATGCTTGCTTTATTAGAAAGTATAGATTACCCCTGATTTCTTTTTTAAAAGTCAAATGTACCATTAAAAAAAGGGAAAATGACTTATAAGGGTAATTATGTTTCAAAAATGTTCAAAAAACATCATCCAAGTTTGGTTTGTTCAAAAAACACCATCCAAGTAAAGCCTTTGTACAAAAAAGACCATCCAAGTAAGGCCTTTGTACAAAAAACACCAACAAACTACATGTTTTGTTTAAATTTTACCCGATAGTAACCGGCTCTTGCAGGTTAAACTGTTCATCTGTTATTATGCCATGTCACTAAATATTAGGCCAAGTCATCCTTTAACCAGCAAGAGCCGGTTACCATCGGGTAAAATTTGAACAAAACATGTAGTTCGTTGGTGTTTTTTTGTACAAAAGCCTTACTTGGATGGTGTTTTTTGTACAAAAGTCTTACTTGGATGGTATTTTTTGAACAGACCAAACTTGGATGGTGTTTTTTTGAATATTTTTGAAAGATAATTACCCTTATAAGTCATTTTCCCTTGAAAAAAATAGTAATTACAAAACTGTCATATATCATCTTGGCCTTCCATTTTTTTGATCGAGTGGTCAAAAATTAGTTCCTTGGTTCTCATGAAAATATTGGTTCCCATTTGATCTTTACTCTCTCTCTCTCTCTCTATATATATATATATATATATATATATATATATATATATATATATATATATATATATATATATACACATACGTACGTACGTACGTACGTACGTACGTACGTACGTACGTACGTACGTACGTATGTATGTATGTATGTATGTATGTATGTATGTATGTATATATATATATATATATATATATATATATATATATATATATATATATATATATATATATATACATACATACATTCATACATACATACATACATAGGTATGTATGTGACACGCCTAAGGTCGTCGTGCGGTCAAAAATAAGAGAAAAACCTAACACACACTAGTATAGCGGTAGTCAGGGTCGATCCACAGGAGCTTCGTGGTTAGACTAGATGAGAGATTACCAACTAATAGTGTCACAGCTATAGTCGGAGGATCTGGTTTCTATTTTCCTATCACTAGCAAATGAGACAATGATCAAACACTCAAGCCAAGCTAAGCTATATCCAAATGACCTAGTCACTTTCTGAAATCAGAAGTACATCTCTGAATCAGAAGCAATCAAAGGCATCCAAACTAGCCAAACCAAGCAATGCATAAACTAACCACTAGTTAAAGTCCTACTGAACAGTTACTAGCCAATGTTTAATGCTTACCAAATAACCTAATTAGCTACTGATTTCAGCTAAGGAAAACAGTCCTAACAAGGTCCAAAACAATATCCAAAACACAATCAATCAATCAAACCAAACACAAACATCCAAAACACCGAAAAGCTAAGATTAAATGTAACCAAATGCTTTTCATTCACCAAAACTGAATTCTAATCACAAAAACAGTAACCAAATGTTTCTAAAACATAAACCTAAATGCTCAAAGTCAGTGGTTGTCACTCCCAAAGACTTTAGCTACAAATACTACTTGCTACTTAAAAGGAAATTAAATCTAAAAACATAAAATACCAATTGTGAGCTTGCTGAAATGAAATCCTGGAGTCAAAGAGCTTCAAGGTCGATGTTTACACCCAGTCTTTGCTAGGGTTTTCGGCTGGAAATGCATCTATTTATACTTGCAAATTTCCCGCAACCGCGCCGCGTAGAAATGAAATCCGCGGCGCGCGTACTTATCTTTTCCCGTTTCTTCGGCATTTGAATGTGTTCCACCGCCTTAAGCCCGCGTCGCGCATGGTTGATTCCCGCGGCGTGCGTACGAGTTCTCTTGATTTTCCATTCCTTCCCAAATTCTTCCTTTTGCACGCTTTTAGTCCCTGTTTCTATTCTTTTTCTCCAAACAAGTCCTGGCACGAAAAGTGAGAATACCCAGACATATTTGATATAATTTTATCAAGAACAGGGCTTAACAACGCCTAAAATACTTGATATCACCAGGCGTTGTCAAACACCCCACACTTGTGCCTTGCTTGTCCCCAAGCAAGAGAGTTTTTAACAAATTATAATAAAGAATCAAACAATTTTTGACTGTGTTCAGTTTCAAAGTTTATTGCTCTTTTGAGTTAGAGTGGAATAGTTCGCAAAAACATAATTGAGTTGTTCTTTGGAATTCATGGCTTTCTAGAGAACCCTTGATTACAAACTTTCTGTCCACAATGAAGTGTACTTACTCATTCAGATTCTAAAGGCCATTAAGGAATTGTCCATGACTTTCGATGTTGTCCGTGTAGCGAGCTTTCAGAAATACCATCCCAGACTAGACGATCTTAGGTGGTAAGGTGCATAAGGCCCACCCATTTTAGACCTACCGGCTCGAACAACAAAGGCCACAGATTGACTTTTCCTTCCTAAATTCCAATCCTAAACAACTCAATCTTCTAAACTCGTAAAAACTCAACTTATTTGACTATCTAATAGCATGATCACAAATAAATAGTATTTCTTGAAAAATACTAATGCTATCACAATCATAAATCATTCATTTCAAAATTGCAATTTATTAAAATTTTTGAAAAAGTTGCTAAAAATTTGAAAATTGGTCATTTCCCGCAAAAATTTCAAAAAACTACTCTTTCGACCGTCCACACCCCACACTTAAAACCGTACAACGTCCCCGTTGTACAAAATTATTTCAAAACAAGGGAGAAAGAGTTACCCCTTTTTGGACGATAGTCTGCTTGGTGCTCAATGTCACAGGTATAATTGCGTACAAATGGATCCTTGATTTCGTATTCTGGAGTTGTAGTGCTACAGTGAACACGCCGATGGTCGAGACAAGTGGAAGGGGCACGGTGACCCCACACTTGTCTGAGACAACTCCTTCTCAGATTGGTATATCATGCATCACTCAACAAACAAATTAAAAACACACATGACATAAATAAAATATCAACACAAAATATACAGAAAGAAGTGTCATAAGTTTGTACATATATCCTAAGGGTGGGGGGAGTAGATCCCTCCCATCCCACTGAACCCACACGCCATGTCAGCTTTTCTCTCTCCTCTCACTTCCATTTTCCCCATCTTTCACCAATCTTTCACCAATCTTTCACCCATGGAACCAGTACCCACTGAACCCACTGAACCCACAATGCCACATCATATATTTGATATTTAAATGTTTTAATTAAATGAATAAATTAATTTTAACACTTAATTTAATAATAGAAATAATAATAAAATGCACAAAATTTAAAGAAAATTCAAATTACATTTAATTAAAAAACACACCGGTACAAGAAAAAAAAAGTCTAAATACGGAAATAAAAATCCTAAATACGGAAATAAAAATCCTAAATACGGAAATAAAAATCTTAAATACGGAAATAAAAATCCTAAAGTTCCCACCCATACATTTCTGCAATTTCCTGTTTCTTCCCAAGAACCAATGCCAATTTTGATCCGGTCAAATGATCATGAGATTTAAGGAAGAATTTTAAATCTTTTTGTTCACGAGACCTTTTGAGAGCTTCGATCTCTTGCTCAAGGAGGGCCGATTTCCTCGTCAATTCTTCCTCCTGTTTCTCCAAAACAGCCATTTTCTTTGCACGGAGGGTTTCCTTCTTCTGCGCTTCTGCCTCATTAATATTCGCCAGTGCGGATATCTTATCGACGATGGTCTGATAACCATCTGGCATTGATGAAGATCCAGCTACATTTTTCCCTTTTCTTTGCCGGGAATGTGATGATGGTTGTGGGGAAGCTTCATCAAGATCGATTGGTTGAGGCGAAAAGTGTGCATCAGAAGGAGAGTTGGTGAATTGGTTGGAGCCGGATGTCTTACTTCGTTTGGCGGAATGATGTGGGGAATGCATCCCCATTTCTTTGACCGTTTCCCATTTGGCATGCTCTTTGAGTATTTCCCATACCCCTGTATGTGAGAAACTGGACCGGTACAATTTCCGGTACTCTGAATGGGTGGCCTGTAAAACATCCGCATCCCCCCTCCCACTGGCACGCATGTTCATTTTATTGTTGTAAATACAATTGAACTTATTTACCTTATTTAGCATATCTTTGTACTTGGAGTTGACTTGATGCTTGGTCCGATCGGTACCTGGAATTTGCGCCTGGAAATGTTCCAAAACATTCTGCCAGAAAGAGTCGGACCGTTGGGTGTTTCCGCGTTCTTGGTCCTCAGAACAACTAATGTATGCCTTCGCCAAGGCGACCTCCTCCCTCTCCTCCCAAATTCTGCGTTTTACTCGGTGGGTGTAATTCCTTTTACGCGTAGAGGGTTGTGTCTCTGGGACAACCTCCTCTGCGTCCTCCTGGTCATCTGCATGCTGCTCCTCTTGCTCCTCCACTTGCTCGTCCTCTTGCTCCTCCACTTGCTCGTCCTCTTGCTCCTCCTCGTTATCCGAGGGTGGAATGGTTTCATCACTGGACTCCACTTGGTTACGGAAATGAGAAGTGTCCGGGACGTAGCATTGTTGGAATTGGTTGGGGTATTGTGGAAACTGAGTTTGATATTGTTGGAATTGGTTGGGATATTGTGAAAAGTTTTGTTGGAATTGGTTGGGGTATTGTGTGTAACTGTAAATGTGTGGGGATGGGGTTGGGGGAACTTCACGGCTCCTGCTTTGTGAGGAACTGCGACGTTTGGATTTACCACGATTTGAATCCATTTTATAAAAAAAGAGTTTTTTATAAAATAGAGGGCAAAGGGTTTTTGAGAGAAAATGAGAGAAGAAAGAAGGGTGAAGGTGTGATTTGTGAAGGAGTGGAGGTGTGGTATTTATAGGGATGAGGGGAATGTAATTTTTTAATTATTAAATTTTTTTTTTTTTTATAAAAGTGGCTGGGATCATCGGGTTCACCATCCTCCCTCACCCGCTACAATGCCGAAACCGCCGAACCCACAAGGAGGAGGGGTAGCGGTACCGGAGGTACCGGCGGTACCGGCGGTACCGCCCCCATCCCGTGCCAATCTTTCGCCCAGCCCGATACTACTCCGTCCACCCTAAAAAAGAGAATAAAAAAATAAAGAAAGAAAAAGATACATCAATCACTGCCAAGCGGCCTGGAGGGTCCGGCCTCATGATCGTGGGTCCTGGCGGGGAATGGTCGGGGGTGTCGGCCCTGCTGTGTGGCCAAATCCAAAAGTACCTCCCCTATCCATGCCAACTGATCCTCAATCCTGGCAACCCTGGCTGCCAGGTCCTCCTGGTGTGGCTCTGTCGGGGCTGCGGGCTCTGGCTCCGGCTCTGGCCTCCTACGTCTCCTGCCAGGCTGAGCATACGCAGGCTGGGGTGCCTGAAGAGGCTCGGTAGGTGCCCGGATGTACTGCCCCGGGCGCTGCAGCTCAATGAGCCGCATCCTCTCCAAAGTACGCGCTGTAGTGCGGGATGGAGGCAGAGTAGTCAAAGAAGCTGCCACGGGGGCAGTAAGGATGTCATAAGAACGGGCCAGGCGGGTAATAAAATACCCCCTGGCTAATGGGCTGCTGGTGGAGGCGCCGATAGAGTGGGTGGAGAGGGAAACTGCGAGAGCGAATGGGAGGTGGAGGAATCTGGATGGATCGAGGAGGACCCACAAAAAGGTCATGTCGTCGCCCGACACCTTCTCGCCTCCCTCCCGCTGCATGATGGAGGTGGAGACGATCCGGTGCATGAGGCGGTGAAGTGGGTCCCGAAGATGACTCTCCCTGGAAGCTCCTGCCTCGTATCTGATGTTGGATAGCGATGCCCAAACCTCCATGTTGGGAGCCCTGTCCGGCTCCCCCTGAATGCAGGACCTGAAGAACCGGGTGAAATAGCGATGCTGGAGGTCCGCTGGAGTGTATAACCCCACTCGTCTCCCGAACTCCCGGAGGTTGCACTCCATGTGCTCACCTCCCAAACGAAATCGTACCATCCTGGAGCGCGGGTCTCCTGCCCGAGGTGCGAACTGGATGGTGGATATGAACTCCAGCAGCAACTCCGTGTAGACCACGTCCTCGTCTGTGGCCATGATCCTATCCCAGCCACGGCATGTGAAGGATGCCTCCTCGTGGGTCCAGGTGCGATGTAGAAATGGCTCAATCGCACCCCAGAGCCCAGCGTCCCTCAGAATATCTCGATCGATGACTGTCGCCTCAAGGACCCGGCGACGAGTCAATGCGTCTCTCCGTGAAGTGTACTCCACTGAACTGGCAAGCTCTGCGGGAAACTGGAGGAAGGGGTGGTCCAATCTGAACATCATCTGCAAAAGAAAACGCATAGCAAAAAACAAAAAATTTTGCAAAATCATTCCTTTTCTTCCCCACCGCACCGCGGCGCGGCCCAAGAGCAAGGGCGCGGCGCGACGTACGGCTGTTTCCAAACCCCGATCCAATCTCTCAATTTAACCTGCTAGAATTCAATCTAATCACACCACAAGGTAGCCTAAGTGCCGACTAGCTCATCTAGGGTCTCCATTTGACAAAACAAACACCCTATGAGCTAGCATTAGCGATTCTAAGTTTTGAACTATTTTGGGCAAATCACTAAAATTAACTACCTAATCGCTAGTTTTAACGAGCAATAGATAGTTAGAATGGCATACCTTGGTAGTAGAAACACAATAAGCAAGAAAAATCGCAAAAAAATTTCAATAGCCAGAGCTCCGAGTCGCGTATGGGTCATGCGAGCCGCGGCTTACCTTATAAAGGAGAAAACCGACTGATTGTTTACCGCGTCGCGGGTTTGCTCTTTGCGCGTCACGCGTGTCCAAATCAACCCCTGCGCATCAGGTTGGTTTACGATCCCGCGTCGCGTAATTCCATTACCCGCGGCGCGGACTTCAAAAATTTCAAAACTTCTCAAATGACCCCACACTTATTTCAAACCACTAGTACCTGCAGAAAGTTTGATGTATTTTTTTTTGTATTTTATTTTTAAGAAATATATCCTAACTTATGACACGATGGGTTGCCTCCCAACAAGCGCTAAGTTGAACGTCTTCAGCCGGACGTGCTGCTCCTAAGCTGACTCTTCTTCTTCTTGACCTCTTGATGGCATTTGCTGGTATTCTGGCATGAAATTATTGGCCATCATTGTCATAAGGGATGTGAGTTGGGTCATCCGATCACTCACACCGTTGATCCATTGTTGTTGAGATTTCAAGAGCTCGAAAACATTCGTCTCTCGTTTTCTGGATTCTCTTTCATATTGCTGATGCCTTGCTTCCATCATCTCTATCATGTCCAGCAATTGTTCCTTGTCGATGGCGGACAACGGGTGGTCCTTGGTTTCCGTTAACATTTCCTCTTTTCCTCCCTCTCCCGTACGTGTCCAGATCTTTTCTTTGCTCCTGATTCCTGGCTCCATTAATGTTTTCCTGTCTGCTGGTTTGCCATTTTCCTCTGAAGGTAATGATATCGGGTTCCCAAACATATTCAATCTTCTTTTCCTGGTTCCGAAGAAAATATCCATATCTCCAGTCTTGCAATCGATCACTGACCCGGCAGTAGCTAAAAATGGACGTCCTAAGATGAGCGCAGGCGCATCGTCCGGACTCTCATATTCCATGACCAGAAAATCTACGGGATAGAAAAAGTCCCCTACTTTGACTATGACATTTGTTAGCTTTCCCCTAGATACCTTAGTTGATTGGTCAGCCAGTTGTAGTACAACTTCTGCTGGCTCAATTTCTTCGTTTTTGTACTTGTCGTACAGGTATCCTGGCAAGATGTTAACACTTGCTCCCAAATCTAATAGGGTGTTTCGAATAACCACGTCCCCTACAGTTGTAGTGATCAATGGTGATCCGGGGTCCTTTTCCTTTTTGGGCAGTGTTCCCAATAATGCCTCGCTGACTCTCACAGTCAATCTCACCGTTTTTGGTGTAGGTGCTTTGCTCTTCCCATTTTGTTCACACATTTCTTGCAGAATCTTGGTGTCTTCAGGGGCATCCTTAAGCTCGTCCCACAGGGGTTGATTCATTAAGGGTCCCGTTGATCTGGGTGCTTCCTGCTTTTTCTTTTCTTTCCTATTTTTCCTTTTTTGTTTGATCCCTGCTATTGTTAATTGCTCTTCCTTTTGGATCTCTTTATCTGTTTCTGGTTGAGTGCCATTCTCAACCGAAACTCCTCCTTCTTTACCTTCCTCGCTTTCTAAAGCCTTTCCTTCTTCCCCTGGTCTCACTTCACTCCCGACTTCGAACAAGTCCTCCAGAGTGACCTTTCGCCATCATGATTCAACAGTGTTGACTTGTTCCTTCCCTGGACGCTGATTATGCGTAGGATTGACTTCAGTAGCACTTGGCAACTTGCCACTATCTCTCTTTTGCTGGTCTGCAGCCATTTGACCTATTTGTCTCTCCATATTTGCGATGGCCTTTGCATTCGCTTGAGATTATTGTTGTGTCGCAGTGACCATATCATACATCTTTGCTATCATCTCTTCTTGGGTCCCTGGAGTGTTGTTGTTGGCATTAGTGGGACCCCTGTTGTTGTTGTTGTTTCCATTTCCATTGTTGTTTCCATTGTTCGCAGGCTGATGGTTTCTAGGCTGACTAGTCGACTGACCTCGATAATTGTTTTGCCTAAAGTTTTGATGTGGTCCTTGGTTGTATGGCCTGTAGGGTCGTCCATTATTGTGCTGGCCTTGACCCTGGTCATAAACTTGATTTGCCTCGTGAGTCTTAGGTCTTCCTTGACCTCCTTGTGATGAACTTGGCGGTCCATTCTGTAATGTTGACATAAGTCTGTCAAACTTCTTGTTTAGTTCACTGATTTCCTTTTTCACTTCCTTTTTCCAATCAGCATCGACTCCTACCGCTGCCGCCGTACTTACAGTTTTCCTGGTGGAAAAGTTTGCTTTGGAGCCATTGCTCAACTGCTCCAAAAACTGCCAGGCTTCCTCTGGGTCCTGCCACATAAATGTCCCACTGGATGAGGCATTTATCATGGCCTGATGTGTCTCACTGACTCCTTCGAAGAATAGCTTGACCAACTGCCACCTGGGAATCTCGTGATGCGGACAAGATCGCAACAACTCCTTCGGTCTGTCAAAAGCTTCATGAAAAGCCTCTCCAGGCTTTTGCTGGAAATCCTGGATAACTCTTCTGATTTTAGTTGTTTTGCTCGCTGGATAAAATTCCTGAAGGAACTTTGCCTTGAGCTGATCCCATGTAGTGATGCTGTTTGATGGCAACGATGTGAACCAATATTTGGCTTTATCCTTAAGGGTGAACGGAAACAGTCTAAGCCTAAAAATATTTCTATTTGTGTTCCTGGGATTTTTAGCATTAGCGATCGCTAAGAATTCATATAAATGATTATAGGGATCGTCCTGCTTATATCCTCTATACTATGGTAATATTCCTAATAACTGAGGTCTAATCTCTACTTGCGAATCGATGTTATCAGGAATATAGATCGGCGATGAGTCATCATATTCCCGCGGTTGGAAATGTGATGCAACCGATTGCCGTCTCGGTTGTGCAAAATGTAAAGGTTGGGCGGGAGTACCGTAAAGATGATCATTGTATTCCCGCTGACCTGGCGGTGGATATTGTGGCGTTCTTCTAAGAGGTCCCCGACCTCGGTTCCATTGTGGTTGTGGTGCTGGTGGCACCCATCCTTCATCTTCCTCGTCATACACTTCCTCCGTCTCTGGGTAATGGTATCGTGGCTGAGGCGGTGGTTGAAAGTGTATAGGTTGTGTTGATTGGTATGTGGGTTGAGGTTTAAAGAGGGCTGGTTGTGGTTGGGATGTTGGTGTATGCTGTCTAGGAGCTGGGGTGCCATCTCGGGTCGGCTCTCCCCAAGTCATAGCAGAAGTAAATGGATTGGTGGATTGGGGTTGTGAAGCAGGTGTAAATGGTGGGATAGATGGTGGAGTGCATGATGGTATGGGTGCAGGGGCTGAAACTGCACCACCAGAAGCACTCGTGCTCCCAAACTGAAATTCTGAAAGTGGGGGAATGGAGAACATCCCCGTTGCCTCACCTGACGGTTCCTGGGCAACACTGACCGGACTACTGCTAACTTGACTATAATTCATGATGCTTAAACGCCTACGGGCACGGAGTTTGCGCGCAGTACGCTCAATCTCAGAATCAAACTGCAATGGGGATAATTGCTTTCCCCTGCGGGTACGCATGCACTAGTGCAACACGCCCACAAAAATCAAAAATCAAACTTACCAAAATGAAATTTCAAAAAGCAAGAAACGAGTTCCTACTACTCACCTAACCTAAGCTCACAGCTCCCTGGCAACGGCGCCAAAATTTGACACACCTAAGGTCGTCGTGCGGTCAAAAATAAGAGAAAAACCTAACACACACTAGTATAGCGGTAGTCAGGGTCGATCCACAGGAGCTTCGTGGTTAGACTAGATGAGAGATTACCAACTAATAGTGTCACAGCTATAGTCGGAGGATCTGGTTTCTATTTTCCTATCACTAGCAAATGAGATAATGATCAAACACTCAAGCCAAGCTAAGCTATATCCAAATGACCTAGTCACTTTCTGAAATCAGAAGTACATCTCTGAATCAGAAGCAATCAAAGGCATCCAAACTAGCCAAACCAAGCAAAGCATAAACTAACCACTAGTTAAAGTCCTACTGAACAGTTACTAGCCAAGGTTTAATGCTTACCAAGTAACCTAATTAGCTACTGATTTTAGCTAAGGAAAATAGTCCTAACAAGGTCCAAAACAATATCCAAAACACAATCAATCAATCAAACCAAACACAAACATCCAAAACACCGAAAAGCTAAGATTAAATGTAACCAAATGCTTTTCATTCACCAAAACTGAATTCTAATCACAAAAACAGTAACCAAATGTTTCTAAAACAGAAACCTAAATGCTCAAAGTCAGTGGTTGTCACTCCCAAAGACTTTAGCTACAAAGACTACTTGCTACTTAAAAGGAAATTAAATCCAAAAACATAAAATACCAATTGTGAGCTTGCTGAAATGAAATCCTGGAGTCAAAGAGCTTCAAGGTCGATGTTTACACCCGGTCTTTGCTAGGGTTTTCGGCTGGAAATGCATCTATTTATACTTGCAAATTTCCCGCAACCGCGCCGCGCAGAAATGAAATCCGCGGCGCGCGTACTTATCTTTTCCCGTTTCTTCGGCATTTGAATGTGTTCCACCGCCTTAAGCCCGCGTCGCGCATGGTTGATTCCCGCGGCGCGCGTACGAGTTCTCTTGATTTTTCATTCCTTCCTAACTTCTTCCTTTTGCACGCTTTCAGTCCCTGTTTCTATTCTTTTTCTCCAAACAAGTCCTGGCACGAAAAGTGAGAATACCCAGACATATTTGATATAATTTTATCAAGAACAGGGCTCAACAACGCCTAAAATACTTGATATCACCAGGCGTTGTCAGTATGTATGTATGAATGTATGTATGTATGTATCTATATATATATACTAGTTACATTTTAAGGGCCGTGCTAAGCACGGCCCATGACGGGTTATTTGGTTGTACGAAAATAAATATATAGATTTCTAGAAGTATGATGTCATAACAAGGGAAAATTGAATTTAGATTTTATGTTTTGGCAATCTCATTTAAGTTGGAAGCTTTTCAAGAATCATATGTGAAAGAAGGTTTAGGACATGCATATATCTTCGCTCTCTCAGCGGCCAAAAAGGCATGTAGAAGTGGCATTACTTATAACATTTTGTTTTTCATGGTAAATCTGTAACGTTTCTATCGCTTGTGGTTTTTACATTGTTCAAGTGATTTATACCAGATTACGTTTTTGGTTGTTTAATCCTTTTATGCATTAAGTCTATTATGTGACGAACAAACGGTACCGACGTCCTCTTTTCTGTAGCTCATTAAAGTAAAAAAGAAAAACACATTGAAGTGCTGAACAATGTGCTTTCTAATTTTTATCGTGTTCAATCCAAAATTGACATGATGTCCAACTTCCGTCCTTATTTGAAGGTTTGGTCACTTCAACCTCGGATCACCAATACAAGTTCAGCTATTATATCATCACAGTTGTAATTCAATTTCTTTAATATACATTCTATGACGTTTTGCGAAAATACCATATTAAAAAGGCAATATCTTAACACAAGCACCTGGAAAAACAAACATGAGCTCTTTTATTTGAACCATGTACTCGTATATTCTATGTAAAAGATGCAACAATAGAAGAAAGGGAGAAAATGAATTTGACTTAGAGATGTAAAGTAAGAGGGACCTAATGACACTCAAAACAACTCCCCAATAATTTTTCATGTCAAGCAAAATATACTCGTATAGTAGAAAGTTACTATTGCTTGTAAAGCTTAAAGTTTATAAGAACTTTTAGTTTTTTGGTTAATAGTTAGGATGCACACAATAATTTCAAGCTTGAATTAATCATACTTACATTTTTTAAATAGAAACAGTAAAACATTCAAAGTAATGTGACATACACATGCCATTTTCATAATTAATAAATGCTTTGTAAACAGAGACAATTGAGTAGCAAGCAAAATGCTATAAATAGATAGTTTTCTCAAAGCACAATGTCTTAATAAGGAAAAAAATAAAATACAATGCTGTAATTGAAAGAACTAAAAGTAGAGCTATGATATATCAATAAGTAATGGGAACTGCCAATAGTCATTATTCCTAAATAAGCTTTTAAAGTATCATAGCTTTTTGGTAGTACATCATTCCTCGAACTACACGAAAGTGGATGCCAAGTTTGAAATGTAAAGGATTTTGAAAACTGATCGGTAAAGAGGGACCTAATGACACTCAAAACATAGTTCCTGGTAGCTAAGATTAAAGTGAGCTTCCCATATTACCAAAAGAACGGCAGCCATAGTTCCTGGTGCTGGGTTAAATTGAAGGAAGTTTTTTCCCCATTTCAAGAACGGCAGCCATATTTCATTGTTTCACTGCTTTTTTTGTCCCAACAACTAATGATGTTAACATTGGGAATGCATATAAAAGGACCGTTTGCCCCTGCATTTATTATTATTATTATTATTATTATTATTATTATTATTATTATTATTATCACTGTTATTTTTATTATGACTAAGAGAAAAAATATATAAACAAAAAGGATGATATTGGAAAAAGAAGATTGATTTGATAAAGTATATTTTAACATGTAAAAAGAGCATATTGGTCTTTTTCTTGTGAATCATCGCTGGACATAAGTGTATATTAATGTATTTTCAACGCAATATGGTTGCCTTGCATAAATTTAAGAAGCAATTTAGTCCTGATTAAATAGTGTGAAAGTTAAGTACAAAAGTGAAGAACAATGTAACTTGGTTCTTAAAGGAATCAATTGACTAAGGCATATGGGTGTATATGATTTTAGGTAAGTTGTGGCCACTTTGTGTCGGTCTCCATGGAATAATAACCATGATTAGTGGCTACTTTGGGTATTAACGTATAAACCAACTGCTTGTGAGTTGTGACAGCTCCACTTTCCTGGTAAGCACTTGAAATATTTTCAATCACCCTTTTGCTTTTTGAGTCGCCCTTTCATCTAAAAATGGAACTGCAAAAAAATCAAAATGGTAAAAAATGCCGATGGATGTTTTGCAGTTCGTATCCACCCTCAAAAAAAGTAGGCCGATCTAGCAAAAGTGAAACCCCTCATTTGAAAACATAATCTACTCAATGATGGATTATGAATAAATAAATACTTTACGCCTGCTGCAAACTGAAATAACCATTCATCCGCTTGTTGCCAATGGAAGGATACGATGGTAAATTTTTTAGTTTTTTTTTAAATTCATTACTTGAAGTTCAAAACTCTTCCAGGAATTGGAATCATGAATTCCCCTGATGATGATTCTGAACCTCTAAAAAGCCAATGATGGTTTCCAGTATATGCTACCTCACCAACAACCCTATAATGATTCACACAATGAAATTAACTTACAACATTTAAATCATTTGATATTTTTTGAGGAATTCACATAAGTTTCTGAAAAAGATTAAGACTTATTACCCGTCACCCAATGTATTTGGCATGTAAGTAACTGCAAAAATCTCATCCGCTTGGAAGCAATATTTGGTTTCTCCCGATTAATACCCGACCAAGACTGAGTATACCATACCCGAACCAAGGGACCACGTGATCTTGTCCTCAGTTTCTTGTTGATCCTAAATTCGGTCTTGGTTCCTCTCGTGTTCGGTCCGGTCAGGTCAGTTGCGGACCCAAGCTCACCCCTAGTCAATAGTGAAGTAAATTTATCTAAAACAAACCAGCTAAATGACAATACTTGTTTTTAGCATGTAAAACTATCCCCCAATTTTAAATTGACCACATTAGCACTTCCATAGTCTAAACCATCATTATAATATAATGAAATCAGTAGGTATTTACAAAAATTCTCAGATCCAAGAGGCAGGAACAGTTGGAAATTACAAATATCATTGGAAATTGAGAAGTAGGAAAATTCTCTAAAATAATCGAATTAGGACTAAAAAACCTACACATAGAGAAACAGAAAATCTCAGTTTCTCCCTCTTTAGCAAAAATAGAGAGAGACTCGTCTTCTTTCGAATGAGAATGAGACCAACCATGAAAAAGATAAATATATAGGTTAATGCATACATATCATAGCTAGTATCAGCCATCGTAAAGAACTATGAAACTAAAAGAAGATTAAACAAAATTACGTCCAATGTGAAAAATGGCTTTCAGTCCAAGACACAACTATGTTCCTGGAAAAAAGAAAGGAATCAACATTAGAGATTAAAGAACATAGCAGAAAATTTTACTGGCATCTCTGTCTCAGTTAACAACGCTTCTGCTTCAGCCTCCCTATTCTCTTTTTCTTCCAGTACAAAATACCAACAGGGACCAAATCTATGTTCTATTAGATTAAAAATAAATAACTTTTTTGACTATCATAACACTGGGTAGCATTGTGAATGGTCGACTTAATAGTTTTGGCGAGCATGCCGGTGACATCCCTAATTGCAGCATTGCCTCAAATTATTATAATAGACCCATCGCCTTCCTCTGCAAAAATAATCGATTTCCACAAATTAACAATACAATCAAGATGAAACCCCTAGCTAATACATCTTAAAAAAACAAGGAGAGAAACGGGTTAACACACCGGTTGCTATCAAATCGAAGAGGGAGAAGATAAGGAGACCATAAATGCCGAAAGAGAAGAAAGCATCATAAAGAGTGGCCAACGAACCTGGAGGAGTAACAAGGAAAATGAAACGTTGTTAATCTTGGTTTCTCTGTGGAGAGAGGGAACATAGTCAAGAAGACTAAGACGAAGAGGTTACATGTTAAAAAAACCCTAATTTTTCAATTCCATTTAACTGTACCTCTATGACAGAGGACTCTAGAACGAGGAAGATGAGTCACAAAAACAGTAAAACGATGAAGATTGTAAGATTATCTTCCGGCACAACAGAAAACCCTTCATTACATTGGTACGAAAAGCCATTAATCTGGTTTTCATCGGACTAAACGCAGCGAATGGTTTCCATCCAAAAATGTCAAGACGTGACTCCCGTGGCAGTGTATTCGCCGTCGTCCAATTTCGTTCTCAGAGATGGAAGCGAACGCCATGAAGAGGTCGATTTCTTGGTTTATTTGTCGGAGAAAAGTAGGATCATGTGCTTTGTTCATCAATACAACAAAATCATGGCTTCCAGTTCCCCCGAAAAGAGTATATGTTTATGAGAAGAGGGTATCAGTGTTGGTAAGGGGAAAAAGTAGAAGCGGTGAAGCAAATATTTGACTGTGAAGAAGATTGTCGGTGGTGGTAGGAGAAAGGGAGTTTTAAGGATCGTAGAAAGCGGAGCGATGGTTGAAGAAAACGATGCGATGGTTATGGCTTAGCGGTTGAAGAAAATGAAGCGAAACGGGCGTATTGGAAAACATAAGGCATTGTTCAAAGAATGAATACGTGGCTAACGGAAAACCCTATTAAATCCGAAATGCGTCGATGAGGAAAAGAGGGTTTTCATATATAGTAATGATATATATATATATATATATATATATATATATATATATATATATATATATATATATATATATATATATATATATATATATATATATATATATATATATATATATATAGGGTTGGGTTCTTGTGAGAACTCAAAAAACCATGAGATCTTGAGAACTCTTTCTGATTGGTCAGATGACAAAATGGCACGATTGTCATTTTATCAATTCACATTTAATTTTGATTTTTTTTTATTTTTGGCAACAACATTAACAACCCCTATAATCAAGGCTATTATATTTAAATTTTGAAATTTAAAAAAAATCAAATTTTTGTTTTCATAAAAATTTATATAAAATTTTCGTTTTTATTTTTAAATAATTTTTTCCGGATTTAGAAAAAAATAAAAATTTTGAATTTTCAAAAAAAAAAACAAAATTTCGAAATTAAAAAAACATATTAGTGTATTTGCATGTGTATATATATGCATACTCGCAGATGCATATATGTATATTTTCACAATTTATATATACATATTTGTATTTTTAATATCTAAATGTAAAAAATGAAGAACGCATTTTATTATAAAGTACAACAATATACAACTGTTTTGAATGCTACATACAAATTTATTAGAAATAATGAATGTTACATACAAAAAATATAAAAATACAACAAAAATTCTTGATATATTCGTTTCTCAAATTTTCAATTTTCATTTCTTCAATTTGCTCGGTAAATTCTCCAAAATCTGCAATAACATTAACAAAAATTAATATACATGTATATTCAAAAACATTAAAATAAATACATACATGCATATATTCATATGAACAAATGCACATCTATTTTTGCATATATAAGCATATATGCACATAAGCACATATATGTATGCATATATGCATATATGCACACATGTGTACACAAACATGAATATAAAAAAATTATCACATATGCACATATGTACATACTTATATATATCTACATACGTATATGCACATACGCACATACGTGTATGCATATATGCACATACGTATATACACATATATGCATATACACATATGAACAAATGCACATTTATTTACATATATATGCAAATATGCATACATGTGTACATGAACAAATTGATATACATATGCATATGTACACGTACGTTTAATACACATATGCACATATGCACATATATGTATGCATATATGCAGATACAGATACACATGTGCGCATATGTTTATGCATATGTATTCATATTTGAACGAACATATGCACAAACATAAATATAAACAAATTATCATACATATGCATATATGCATGTGTACACATGCACATATGTATTTATGTGTATATATATATATATATATATATATATATATATATATATATATATATATATATATATATATATATATATATATATACATGTGTATATTCATATATGCATAAAATATACACATATGTACATATAAACATACGCATATGTATATATACGTATGCGTATACACATGTGTATATACACATATGTGCCCATATACATAAACATATACATGTAGATATACACATCTTGACAAACTCAAGCTTCAATTCGTTATATCGTTGTATATGAAATAAAAAAATTTATTTAATAAGATAGTATCATGGCCGCAATTGAATTTTGAAGTAAAGGACGTAAACAAAGTAAATTTTGAAGGATGAAGCTTCAAATCGTTATATCGTTGTATATGAAATAAAAAATTTTATTTAATAAGATAGTATCATGGCCGCAATTGAATTTTGAAGTAAACGAAGTAAATTTTGAAGGATGAAAATCATGGCCGCAATTGAATAATGGTATTGGTAGAAGTAACATCCCAATTAAAACTCATCACACCATCAAATTCAACTCATCAAGTCTCATATTTGATTTTATGTTCCCTAATTAAAAACTTCATTCTAGTTCATTCTAGTTAGACGACTTGATACTGGTGATACAACCTACGATTGACCCAAATGCAGAATTTCAAAAATATAAAACCCAAATGCAGAATTTCAAAAACAATAATTCCTGCGATTGACCCAAATGCATAATACAAAACGTATGGGTGAAATTGTATATATGAGGGACTGCAATCGTTGACAGGATTAGTAACACGATTCCTTTTAATTTAGGGTTTAGAAGGTTACCTGAAAAGTTTGATGAAAAGCAGTGACTAACAGGTGTGGGGCTAACAACACCAGTGATAAGAGTACATCGGCGACAGGATAACGTCGGCGATAGGAGTACGTCGGCAACCATGGCGCCACTTCACCAGCAGCGACAAATAGGGACCCGTACGTCGGCGATAGTTTAAGCAACTGTTCGGAGATCGAAGGAGACGGCGATGTCATTGGGCTGACAGCACCGGCGAGGAGAGATAGGGGCGAGGGATCAGCTTGACGGTGGAGGGTATGGAGGAGATTGGAGGGTGGTGCAGAAAATGGCATCCGAGAAGATGAAGGGAACGCATAAGTTAGGGAGGCGGTGGGGAAGACGATATGTGAGTGAAAGATAATTGTGGACTCTCCTATTTTAGAGGAAATATTGAGTGAATCCGGGAATTTCCTAATCAAAATTAATTTAATATTCCCAAACTATCCTTAAGGACTTTTTAAAAAGTCCATCCTACCATTAAACTCAATACTAATTACGAAAATGTCATATTGCATCTTAATCCTTGATTTTTTTGATCTAACGGTCGATAGTGAGTTCTCAGGATCTCATGATTTTTTGAGTTCCTAAAAGAACCTAACTCTATATATACATACATACATACATACATACATACATACGTATGTATGTATGTATGTATGTATGTATGTATGTATGTATGTATGTATGTATGTATGTGTTTATCTATATATATATATATATATATATATATATATATATATATATATATATATATATATATATATATATATATATATATATATATATATATATATATATATATATATATATATATATATATATATATATATATATATATATATATATATATATATATTATTTATTTATTTATGGTTGAGTTTAATAATGAACTAAAATTATCCATGGTACCAAAGGACTAATCTCGATCGTCGGAATCAAAATCATCAATGGCTAAAAAAAGGTTGTAAATTTCTTACATCGACGCACATGTAGATGAATATAACAAAAAACCCACTTCATTTTTTTGTTTTTTTAATTTTTAGACATTATTTTTTTAAAAAACTAAAAACCGAATATACCAAATTTCATAATTTTTTGTCATCTACAAATAGACATCCATATTGATACACAAAAAATAATTTTTTTTTCATAACTACAGTTTGTCTGGATTCATAATTTGAATCTGAACTGTAAAAATTAGAATATGAGTAATTATTTTACTTTTAAAACTTTTAATACTTCAATATTATAATCGTTTATAAGTAATGTACTTGATTCACAAGTGGACTTACTCATATTTCCACGAATATTTACTCATATTCATATGTTAATATCATAAAGTATTGAGAATTTACTTAGAAGGTTTTTACTACTTCAACATTTTAACAATTTATAATGAACTGACTCTTATTCACAATTGAGTTTTTTTACATTCACACAACAATTTACTTAGATTCACATATCAATATTGTAATACCATAACCTTAAATTATGGTATAATTATGTTAATTTTAATATAAATGAGATTAGATGAGTTAAAACACGAGTTAAGGTGTCTAGAAACCTATCTAGGAGAAGTAGGATGTTAAAATGGGTAAAAGAAACAAATTAAATTCTTGAAAAGTCAAACCGGGTCGAGTTTTATGACACGGGTCGAGTCGGGCTAAAATGAAAAATGGAAAAACAGCAACCCGGGTCGTGTTCGACAAAACCCGGGTCGGGTTTGATAAAACCGGACTGTGCTGCACCTTGGAGTAAAAACATGAATTTGCGGAAAAGAACCCGGATCGGGTTTGGCAACCCGGGTCGGGTTACGGTGCAGACTTGATTTTTATAGGCGGGTTTCTTTCATTTTGGGTTAAATCCATTCCGACCAAAACCCTTCCAAAACCCTAGAAAATCGATTTTAACCTTTCTAAGTTGAGATTAAAGCTTATTGATCACGAATTGAAGTTAGGGATTGATACTTTGAGCTTGAAAGGTAATCCTCTTCGATTTTGATTTCATTTCAATGGTTGAGTGGTTTGATTTGGGGTAGTTTCATGTAGTCTCGATGACCCACCTATGAATTGATGATGTTAGAGCAAAATTATTAGATTAGTAGGTATATAAAGAGTTTAAATCTTAGACCCGAGTTAGTGATATGCTGCTTGTTGTGTTTTTGATCTTGAATGGGTCAAAGGGGTGAAGTGGGGAGTTATAACTAGAGTGTTATTATTATTGTTTGATTATAACTTCACTATATGATGCTAATTTCTGGATTTATTGTTGATATTAATTGTGATTGAGGTTATTAAGAGACTTGAGTATTGAAATTTAGTTGTTGTGTTACAGCTAAAGCTAGACAGGATCAAGCATGAGGTTCTGGAGTTCCACGTATCGATTCAACCTCAGGTGAGTAGTTACTATTAGATGAACTATATATATTGTTGAGATGTTCATTGCAGATCAAAATTTACCATATTGGGTTGATTGAGTAAATCAAATATTGAGTATTTGAATTAAAGAGTAGTAGTGTTTGTGATACACTAAGGGTTAAGATAGTCATTTGAGATCTACTTAAATGTGAAGTTGGATTGTATAAATAAGTTATTCCTTAATTGCTCACTGAGCTTTTGAAGCTCATAAAATGTTTGTTATTATTGTCTGTGTTAGGTTCTGGTAGTGCAGGTAATGGAAAACACATTACGGAGGGTTAGCTGGAATGGACATGGACCTTGGACCATAGACTTGTATTTGTTGTTTTAAACTTTATGGACATCCCGGTTTTTGTGTAAAAGATGTAAACACTTGTTATATATAGTTTATGACTTAAACTATGCTTTTGATAGAATCTTGTAGAACTTGTTACTCAACATTTTGGAATTACACCATAATAATATTTATGTTTGATTAAATTATTGGTGTATCCTAAGATTGAGAAACCGGGTATTACAAATATCATATGTTATTTTAAATATACTCCAAAATATGAATATGATTAGTTTACTTAGAAATTTTCTAACACTTCAACATGTTAACCATTTATAATGAATTTACTATGATTCATAAGTTAATTTCAATCACATTCACACAAAAATTTATTCAGATTCACATGACAATATCATACGCCATTGTGAATGCCAACAGTGAATAACAGTTCAGATTTACATGTGAATGTCAACTGGCAGATATTTCGAAAAAAAATCATTTTTGTATGTCAATATGGATGTCTATTTGTAGAGGATAACAAGTTATAAAATTCTATATGTTTAGTTTTTTTTTTTGATAAAAAATAAGCCCTATAAATTAAAAAAACGAAGTGATTTTTTATAATCCAGTAGATGCACGTCCACCGCAAGGTGTATAATCGTGTGGATGAGATTAGTCTCTTGGTACCATGGTTTATAGTATGTTATTGAACTTTTCCATATATATATATATATATATATATATATATATATATATATATATATATATATATATATATATATATATATATATATATATATATATATATATATATATATATATATATATAATACACACACACAAAGGATGTACGAGGGCCGTGCTTAGCATGGCCCACGCATGGTTCTTTCAGAACTTCTATAAATCTTGTAAGATGGTTGTCACCGATAGATACATGTATAAACATTATGTTGTAATCATGATCGGACCATATTGTGTTTGGAATATACTTTGTTTACATATAGCAGGTCGTGATGTTTAAATTTGTATTGCGAACTTACGTATTTAAATATGTGGCACATACTTGAAAATAATTTTTTACTTGTTTTAAGAATTTTATCTTGAAGGGGTTTACAAGTTCACAGGCCATTACCATAAAAAGTGAGTTAACACGGTGCTAAATATAGTAGAATTACATCTTTATCCAATACTCACTTCATAAAAGGCTACTTACAATTGACTTAAATTACAAAAGAAAATATTATACCATAAGGCATAGATGAAGAAAATATAACACTTCTCTTGATTGACATATACGTTTTAATATCCAGTAAAATCAAGAATAGGACCCGTAAGTGCATTCCTGTCAAAGCATCTATAGTCAACAACCGGGAAAGTTATGCTTAAACACTACACATCATCATTGAAAATCAATAAACAAGTAGAAATTTGAACTTACAACTATTCTAAGTACCTTAACTTGGTAAATATGGAAGGAATACTTCCATTTAAGTTCCGTCAAGCCAATTTTCTACATAAAAATAAAATTCAGCCATATAACGTCTTATAAATTGATCTCATACCAGATATACCTACTATTCCTAATTTAGATTTAAAAGTACAACACCACAACTAAATGAAGAAAGTTCATATATGATGGACTACCAATCATAATCCATGTATTCAACAAATTCCATGTCAAACATTATACAACTGCATACTAGTTCACTTTTCATGTTTAACTTTATCCCCAAAACAGAAAATTCATATCATAGCATCAAATTCAGAATTTCAAATTTGAACATCACGATGTCTCCATATAATAACTTGATTCTTAGTGTTTTCCTCTTTCTCCCTTTCAAAATAACGAGCACAAGTTCCCATCCTCTTTCCTGTTTTTTTATATGTGTATACAGGAAGGAGACCCAATTTGATTTTGACTTGTCAAGGGTGTAAAATGTAACACCCGGTTTTTAATAAAACATCTTCATTTAAATAAATATCAATTTATTCAATAATTAACATTTTGAAGATATTTAGAAATCATTTAAACATCAATTCACCGCATAAATCTCCACATAAGTAGCATCAGTGTGTACCCGTCATGCCTGTCCGTCATTTTCATCTGTACAACCTGAAATGGTAATTTAAAAGGGAAAGGATAAGCACACGGCTTAGTGAGTTCCAACAACTACACAGCATATCAGCTACACATACTTTACCCCTAACAGGAAAAATACAACCACACGTCACATAATCTGCTCTACCCAGTATATTGGATTATAACCTCCTATACGTATCTGCTCAGTAAATCTAATTCCCCGGCTCAGCACTTAGAGCCGCGCATACCCTGTACGTCGAGTCATGCGTATCTGCTCAGTGTATTTTGCACGTATCTCTATATTACTCAGTACGTCGAGCCCACACATACCATAACCCAACCCATACAATTATAACAGGAAGGTATATACACACAACTTGGTACAATTCACCAACATATTATAAACATCTTATAAGCACACAAAATACGGTAAAGCACATATAACGTCCACACAATGTAGTGAGAAACTCACCTGATTATAGTCGACTACAGCGTTTATCTCTGCTTCGTATTCCCTCTTTAACTGTTAACACCGTAAGACATTTATCACTCTTTACTCCTTAACTATACCATAGTTGCTTCACTAGACCCTTCCATAATTCCAACATGATACCTCGTGATTTATCAAGTAAAGGATAGCCAGGTAGAAGATTAGTTGGGGTGGCAGGATCCTTTCAGCATTTTAGCCTTTCGGAAAATCCAACAACCAGATCCCAAGTAATCGGCCTAGACACCATCCTCGTAAGTAAATCACTCGGTATTATTTTTGGAATTACGAATAGTATAACCTCTACATATTATATTTTAACACTTATAAACTACTAGAGAAATACGATAGTGATTACTCACTTAAGATTGGCGTTTTCGTAAAGCCTTGGCACGTTTCCCGTTCCGCTCCTCCAGCACTTCCCGAGCACCTCGTTACCAGCTACCGCTCGCTCCTAACTCCTCCCGACCTATTTTCCTCACCAGAACACTCCTCAATATCGTAAGGTTGTTTGGTGTTTGTTGTGGGTTGAAATGAAGAAGTTGGACCTCTATTTATAGGGCTTGAAAACACTATTCACGACGTCATCGTCAACGTCATCACGACATCATCGTCGACGTCATCACGAGGTAAGTGCTTACTTCATTTCTCGGGTACTATTCACGCCGGAGTTACTATTCACGCCGGAGTTACTATTCATGTCGGAGTTACTATTCACGCCGGAGTTACTATTCACAATGTTTTTTTTTTTTTTGAAAAATGGTCGTTACAAGTTCTCCCCCCCCCCTTTATAAGATTCCGTCCCCGGAATCTCCAGCGTTGGCATACACTTATTCTTCCTCTCAATCATTCCCTATTTCAACACAATACGGTTGTATTAGTAAACCCAAAGGGTATTACCACAATACTGGCACATTAACCACCTCTAATCAACTAGGCTAACATATTGAGACTACAAAGTACTCGTTATGTAATCCCATACAGAAATCATGGATGCAAGGTACTTGTTATGCATCGTATAATCACATGTTCACCACATCATATCACAACCCTTGCTCTTAACAACCTCAACAGCTCAGCTATTCACCAAACACCCAACTGTATGTGTGTTAGAACTGCCAGCCAATAAAGCCATCACAACACTTGTATGTGGTCCCACCACAATTACTGCTCATAAGATCCACAACACATATGTGGTCTTACCAAATGTGGCCCCACTAAATAAGTGGTCACAACCACAAGTACTATTAACCCCCAGAATAAATGGTCACAACTACAAGTTACCGGTGGCCCCACGGAATAAGTGGTCCCAACCACAAGTACAAGTAGCCCCATAGCATAAGTGGTCCCAACCACAATACTAGTATCCCCACCTAATAAGTGGTCCCAACTACAAGTATAAGTGGCCCCACAGAATAAACAGCTTTTCGCTCTAAAGGCTTAACGGTTAACACACATACGACTGCACAGCTCTGCAACCAACCACATGACACCAAAAATCCTCATATCAGCTCAGCCTCCACATACAACTACAAAATCTCCACCCACCATAGGATACCATATCCATGGTTATCACCACTTAATACTTACGTATTCGTCCGCACAGCTAATATCAACTAGATATTCAACCAGCTACCGACACAGTTTATCCACGGTTACTTGCCTACGAGTTACCTACTTAAGAGGTATTCACTTAGTCTATTACCCAACACACATATATGCTAACAAGATAGTTATCTTGGTCAGTTAGCAATATTTCCTCAACTCATCATTTTCATATACTAACAGATTTCAAGTACATGATACATTGGTATGCTACATCTAACTTACTCTGATACACACGTTGGTAGTATTCACTACCTATGTGAATACCCTTACGCCACACCACTATATCATCCCTACTTTCACGAGTTGTTATTATATGTCCATTCCGTATACACGTACACCTCTTGTACTGGAATGGATAAGACTCTAATTCTGCAAACATACGGCACCATGTATAAAACCTTATATTTCTACTATGTACACGTATATCTGTGCGTATACCTTTCACATCTATATACTGCTTTAGTTTACGTATGTCTTCTTCCAAATTATTCCCTCCATCTACGGGATTCCAATTTCTACTAATACGATCACATACATCCTCAGCCTTCGTCATCATCATACTCCAGTCGTCTGACACTCCTTGTAGATAAAATTTGTTAACCAGCAACTGCAGATGACCTGGAAGCCTCACATATATCTCCATAACTGGAATCTGTGACTTATGTTAGTCTCTAAATAACATAACGTCTATTTATAGTCAATCAAAATCAACTATTCTAGCGATCAACATCTTCTTTTTATTATCCACTATCCGTGCTTTTAGTAACGAAGAGACTTAATGTGTCACTTTTGCACACCTCATCCACTATAGTCACATCAACTGTTCATTACTTAATTATTAAGAAATGAAACGTCACTAGATTCTCAATCTCCAGAGTCCTAATTGATCCCAATAAACTCTATGATTGCCAACCAATAGAATGGACAAATACAATTTATCAGCATATACACCAATTAGTTATACCCTTAGTGTATTGGATTCCTTACGACCAACTCCCGATTCGAACGCGGATCCTGTGCTTTCAATAGTAGGAGCTCTACTACTATCTTCCACACCTACCCTCGTTAGTTTCAGAACTTGTCCAGAAGTCCCCAATTCACTTCTCACGATAATCTTACCACCTATACCCCAGGTTGTTTTACGAACATAGTCGTAGAAAATTTTTCACATAAAAGGATTTACCTTATGGATATCACTTATCAAGGAACATGCAACTTGGCCAACTCAAAAATTCTAGGACTATTTAGTTCCTACTGCCTACACTATAATGGCATTTAAGCACACATATATTACAGAAATAGCAACAAAGACTAAGCACTTAACCTTTTCCCCACTGACGTCGGCTGACGGTACACACTGCGTCTTTGCAACAACATTCATTTAACCCCTTATTCGAAAAACAACTTATAATTTCTTATAAAAATATTTCCAAAGAAAACTTTTAAGTCTCAAGCTTGAGATCAAAACCCATCAAGTGAGTCTGATTCACTCAAGCCTTGGCTCTGATACCAACTTGTAACACCCGGTTTTTAATAAAACATCTTCATTTAAATAAATATCAATTTATTCAATAATTAACATTTTGAAGATATTTAGAAATCATTTAAACATCAATTCACCGCATAAATCTCCACATAAGTAGCATCAGTGTGTACCCGTCATGCCTGTCCGTCATTTTCACCTGTACAACCTGAAATGGTAATTTAAAAGGGAAAGGATAAGCACACGGCTTAGTGAGTTCCAACAACTACACAGCATATCAGCTACACATACTTTACCCCTAACAGGAAAAATACAACCACACGTCACATAATCTGCTCTACCCAGTATATTGGATTATAACCTCCTATACGTATCTGCTCAGTAAATCTAATTCCCCGGCTCAGCACTTAGAGCCGCGCATACCGTGTACGTCGAGTCATGCGTATCTGCTCAGTGTATTTTGCACGTATCTCTATATTACTCAGTACGTCGAGCCCACACACACCATAACCCAACCCATACAATTATAACAGGAAGGTATATACACACAACTTGGTACAATTCACCAACATATTATAAACATCTTATAAGCACACAAAATACGGTAAAGCACATATAACGTCCACACAATGTAGTGAGAAACTCACCTGATTATAGTCGACTACAGCGTTTATCTCTGCTTCGTATTCCCTCTTTAACTGTTAACACCGTAAGACATTTATCACTCTTTACTCCTTAACTATACCATAGTTGCTTCACTAGACCCTTCCATAATTCCAACATGATACCTCGTGATTTATCAAGTAAAGGATAGCCAGGTAGAAGATTAGTTGGGGTGGCAGGATCCTTTCAGCATTTTAGCCTTTCGGAAAATCCAACAACCAGATCCCAAGTAATCGGCCTAGACACCATCCTCGTAAGTAAATCACTCGGTATTATTTTTGAAATTATGAATAGTATAACCTCTACATATTATATTTTAACACTTATAAACTACTAGAGAAATACGATAGTGATTACTCACTTAAGATTGGCGTTTTCGCAAAGCCTTAGCACGTTTCCCGTTCCGCTCCTCCAGCACTTCCCGAGCACCTCGTTACCAGTTACCGCTCGCTCCTAACTCCTCCCGACCTATTTTCCTCACCAGAACACTCCTCGATATCGTAAGGTTGTTTGGTGTTTGTTGTGGGTTGAAATGAAGAAGTTGGGCCTCTATTTATAGGGCTTGAAAACACTATTCACGACGTCATCACGACGTCATCACGACATCATCGTCGACGTCATCACGACATCATCGTCGACGTCATCACGAGGTAAGCGCTTACTTCATTTCTCGGGTACTATTCACGCCGGAGTTACTATTCACAAAATTTTTTTTTTTTTTTTGAAAATGGTCGTTACATAAAAGTATCAAATTTCCCTTCAGTTAAATGCCTTAGCAAAATTTCAACAATTCTTTCTGATTTTCCTCAAACTTTAAGTTGACATAACTTCTTCATATAAAACCAGAGTTTTACAAACTTTGGCCATTTTTATCACTTTTGGGTCATTTTCGGACCTTCATAACTTCTCTGTTACAACTCTAAATGACCAAAATATTTTTCCTATATCTTTGTTATCTCAAATATTAAACTCGTCACCTTTATGACATTTTCCTAATTCATTTTATATTTTGAGATAATAATTTCAAAGATTGGTAAATATTTTCTTTATTTTCTGTTACCAAATTCCCATTTTGCCCTTATGCTTTTAAAACTGATTTCTAAATGAAGTATCACTTCATAATGACATAATAAAATGTTTTAACTCACGTATATTCATCTTTTTACTGTATTTGACCATTTTTCCCATGCATTACACATGCAATATATGTAAGCATCACATCAAATATAATTATATTTATTTTTTAGCTTATATTAATTTTCTAGGTTGTCACAAATATCTACCCGTTAAACAGATTCCGTCCTCGGAATGACTAAGATAAGAATGAAATTAACTTGTAATTACATAATCTTACTTCTCATCAAGTCTTTCATGAAATTCTTACTTTAAGTTCCCATTGTTTTATGAAGTACTTATGGTAATCGTTCCTTTGATATTATCTACTTTTATTTCTAATATTCTTTCACTTAACTCACAATCACTAACATGTGTTCCATTTGAAACCTTGACAACTTCATTACTTACATGTGATAGGAAGTTTGACTTTTTAAAGTCAACATGTTTTCCACTTACTTTCTCCTAATTATTTGGCATTGAAGCGTGATTGCTTCCCTATGATAATCATTCTCCAACAATGGAGTGTACTAACATTCACATAGTAGAATTTTGAACATTTACCTAAAGTAGTCTTCAACTTTGCCATACATCGTTAGCTTCCAGTCATTAGACTTTATTACATGAGTCTTTCTTTCCTTTGTATCTCTCTCTCTCTCTCTCTCTCTCTATATATATATATATATATATATATATATATATATATATATATATATATATATATATATATATATATATATATATATATATATATATATATATATATATATATATATAGGGATATGTTCACCATAGAACCAAATTATATCACCTAACCATAGAACCAGCCTTATAACCTTTGGATCATTATATTAATAGATTTGATTAAATGGGACGCATTATAAAATTATGCACCTAATGTAGGGAATCATACCTAGGCAAGGGCATATTGTGTTTTTTTATCCATCCCTAAAATATAAGAGCGTCAAATGTTACGTGTTTTTTTTAAACATATGTTCAATTATGAACATATGTTCATTTATGAACATTTGTGCATCTATGAACATATGTTCATTTACAGAGAATGAATATGTTCATTTATAAACATTTGTTTATTTACAGGGAATCAATATATACAGATAAGGAGATTAATGCATGTTCATTGATGAACATATGTTCATTTCTGAACATATGTCCATTTGCAAAGAATGAATATACAGAGAAAGTAATTAACGTTTGTTTGTTCATTGATGAACATATGTTCATTGATGAACATTTATTCATTTACTGTACGTATTTATTGGAGGTTTTATTTCTAGTATTTTCATTTTACAATCATACCCTTAATGAATGAATCTAATCTAACGGTTAAGATCGTGGTTCTATGGTTAGGTGATTTAATTTAGTTCAATATTGAACCTTCCCCTCTCTCTCTCTCTCTCTATATATATATATATATATATATATATATATATATATATATATATATATATATATATATATATATATATATATATATATATATATATATATATATATATATATATATATATATATATATATATATATATTGGAAAATAAGACATTATTGTGTCTAAAGACTATTTTGTAGTAATTTTTAAAAGTTAGGTACTTTTATCATTATGTATTATCATCTTTTCCATAATGACATACCAGGTCCTTCTGTTTTCCATAAGGTGTAAATGAACTTAATGCCCAAAAATATGATTGATAATGAGGAAATTGAAGAGCTTTTCAGTTATGTTCAAACTCAATAAAACACAACACAATAAAACACCATGATCATGTGTGTTATTTGCAATTCGTATCTCCATCATAAAATCAGCAAGACATTATTATGGGAAAAGAAGGAATTAAGAGCATGTCATCATCGTCCTCGAAGCTTGCACTTCCAAGAAAGTGCCTCTAATTTCCTATTAAGCTTATGTGAACTGATATTGATCATACCATTAAAATTCGACATATTGTACCAAAGCCAGCGTTAAATTAAAGTTCATTGCTTTAAGAAAATGATGGTGAAAAAGAAAAACTACACTTTCAAAACATTGACTTTATCTGGAATACTTTATGGTTGCCAAAGGAAAACTGTATATGGTTTTTTGTACTTCAAGTCTTTTCCCCCTAATTCAAACTTCAAAGTTTGTGTTTAACATAGTGTTTCACTGGATCCGAAACACAAATATTTAGGGTGCGTTTAGTTGCGGAAAACTGTTTTTCGTTTTCCATTTTTCATTTTCAGAAAAACGAAATGAGTTTTCATTTTCAATTTTCTATTGAAAATTTAGAAAACGCGTTTAGATAAAACCGATTCCGTTTTCATTTTCTATTTTAGAAAAACAGAAAACGTGTTTAGATATTTATTTTCTATCAATTTTCATTTTCCAATTTTTGATTTGGGGTTGTGCGGGTAAGTAGGTAGGGTGGGTGTATGGGGGTGGGGTGGGGTAGGTAGAGGGTGGGGTGGGGTAGGTAGAGGGTGGGGTGGGTGGTTGGTGGGGGTAGGTTGAGGTGGAGGTGGAGTGAGGTGGGGGTGGGTGGTGGTGGGTGAGGGTTAGGTAGCGTGGGTGGTGGGTGGGGTTAGGTGGGGTGGGTTGGGGTAGGTGGAGGTGGGTGGGGTGGGGTGGCGGTAGGAGGTGGAGGTGGAGTGAGGTGGGGGTGGGTAAGGGTGGGTGAGGGTTGGGTAGGGGTGGGTAGTGGGTGTGGTGGGTGGGGGTAGGTGGAGGTGGGTGGGTGGGTGGGAGTGGGGTGGAGGTGGGTGGGGTGGGGGTAGGAGGTGGAAGTGGAGTGAGGTGGTGGTGGGTGAGGGTTGGGTAGGGTGGGTGGGGTGGTGGGGGGTAGGTGGAGATGGGTGGGAGGTGGGTGTGGGTGGAGGTGGGTGGTGGTAGGTGGGGTGGGGGTAGGGTAGGGGTGGGTGGGTGGGTAGGGTGGGGTAGGTGGTGGTGTGGGGGTGGGTGTAGATGTAATTTTAGGGGTGTACGTGAGAATGAGTGTGTGTGTGTGTGTGTGTGTTTTTGTATATTTTAGAAAAATTTTGGAAATAGAAAAATTTAGAAAACAATAAATTTGAGTTTTCCAAAATTTTCCAAATTCTTTGTAATTTTTGGAAAATGAAAATTTTTCATTTTCTTGGAAAACTTTGGAAAAATTGATGAACTAAACGCGTTTTCCGATTTCTCATTTTTCTTGGAAAATTTTTCCGGAAAACAGAGCAGTTTTCCGCAACTAAACGCACCCTTAGGTTTTTTAAGATTTATTATGACAAATTATTTCAGATTAGATTAGCAACATGAATTACCTGTAGGAATTATGCGATGATAAATAAATATGTCTATCCTCAACACTATTCCTTATGCAAAATGAATCTCGAATTGATCAAAGAGACTTCTCTTCCGTTGGGCTAATTGAAAGTGTGAATGGGTCTACTCGACTTGAGAGTATTAATGGGCTTACCCAAAACAATAAATTAAGAGGGCTTTCTTCTTTACAGCAAAGACCAAAATTTTCGTTCTTTCTTTTGTCGCGTACATGAAAAAAGAAAGAGTTTTGGCATTTAATTGAATTGTTTATTTTCCTATTAATTAGTCGTACACCGAACATTCATTTAATGTCTCGTTGATAACCTATTGTTAGGCTACAAAATTTTAAGTATGGTCACTTTTACACAAACTAATTGAGGCCCATATATATATATATATATATATATATATATATATATATATATATATATATATATATATATATATATATATATATATATATATATATATATATATATATATATATATATATATATATATATATATATATACTAGTTGTAAGACCCGTGTATTACACGGGATGATATAAAAATATATAAATTATGAATATGTAAACATTTATATTTAAAAAAACAATAATATCGTGGTCATTTTGTATAATTATCAACAACTATGTAAACAGAGTGAAAGGAAGTTAGATACAACCCAATACAAAACCTAAAAATAAACTAAGCAAAAGAAAGAAAGAAATAAGGATCGAAGAACACAAGCATCGGTAATTTTATCAAAAAAATTGAACCTAAAACACAAAGATATTAAACCTAGTGAAGCAAACAATATGATTTGGGGCTAAAAGTCATCTAGCCAATACATTAACCAAAACAAAATAAACCTGGTTCAAGCAAAACAAAACGATTTAGGTCAAGAAATTGAAAAATAGAATAAAAAATCGATCAGGTTCAAGTGTTAATAACTAAAGTAGAGAGAAAATTGCAAGCCAATACATAAAGCAAAACAAAGCAATTTAATGCTTAGAATTTTCTGATTTCTGTGAGTTCTCTTCTATATTTCCAAATTTCTACGGGTTTCTTATATTTGCAATAAAAAAAGAATTGAATAATTGTGGCAGATAAGTTAGGCTAGGAAAAATATAAATAAGAAAGATATTTTCAACTAAGTATTAGAATATAATATATTATTTGTTTATTAAAATTAATACATTTTGTAGTGATATGTAACCACCAAATTATTTAAGTTACCAGAAAATATAATTCTATTTCTTAAGAAAAAATATAATCCTAAATACAAAAAATTAGTTATTAAACAACGAAAAATACTACAGATTTCTCTTTACATAATGAATATATATGTAATGCTGCTATTACATAGGCACAATTTTTATAATATCGCTATTCTCAGGGACCAAAACTATAATTATACGAATTAAAAACTATAGGGATCAAAATCGTAATTATCTTAAAATAAAAACTATAACGACCAAAACTGCAATTATTACAAACTATAAACTATAAGGACGGAAATTGTATTTATTAAACATAAAAAGCATAAGGACCAAAGTTGTAATTATGCAAATTAAAAACTATAGGGATCAAAATTGTAATTATCCTAAAATAAAAACTATAAGGACCAAAACTGTAATTATCACAAACTATACACTATAAGGACTGAAATTGTATTTATTAAGCATATATAAGGACCAAAGTTGTAATTATGCAAATTTAAACTATAGGGATCAAAATTGTAATTACCTTAAATTAAAAACTATGAGGACTAAAAATGTAACTAATGTAAACGATAAACTCTAAGGACTAAAAGTGTAGTTTTTGAAAATAAAAAGTATAAGGACCAAATATGTAATTAACTCATTTTAATTCATTAATGGCAATTATGTAATTATTGAGAACTTTAAGGTCATTTTGTTGTTTTTCCTCGTTTTTAGTAGGATATATAATTTGTCATCGTAATCGAAATAACCAAAAAATAAAATTAACTATCTTAAAGAGATTATTAAGATTATCAAAATTAGTAATCGCATTATGACAACATAATTACGCTACAAATGTTAGTACATATAATAAAATACCTTCATAAAAGAATATTAATGACTTTTAGGAAAGGATTTTGGAAATACCTTCATAAAAACACATTAATGAACTTTTATTTTTTAGAAAGAACATTAATGAACTTTTTAATTTTTAGGAAAATTCAAAATCATGAGAAAATGACATGTGGCCAAATGAATATGGTGGTGACATGTGGCTTTGAGTTACTTATTTATTAGGATAGGATATAATAAAATACCTTCATAAAAGAATATTAATGACTTTTAGGAAAGGATTTTGGAAATACCTTCGTAAAAACACATTAATGAACTTTTATTTTTTAGAAAGAACATTAATGAACTTTTTAATTTTTAGGGAAATTCAAAATCATGAGAAAATGACATGTGGCCAAATGAATATGGTGGTGACATGTGGCTTTGAGTTACTTATTTATTAGGATAGGATATATATATATATATATATATATATATATATATATATATATATATATATATATATATATATATATATATATATATATATATATATATATATATATATATATATATATATATATATATATATATAGGGTTAGGTTCAATGGAGAACCAAAATTAAACAAGAAACCAAGGAACCAATCATACGGCCAGAATGCAAAATATCGACGGCCAGCGATAAGGATGTAAAATTCTTAATTGAAGGTTCATGTAGCGGATCATAGCAAAAAACTCACTTCGTTTCTTATGTTTTTTTATTTTATTTTTAAGCTTATTATTTTTTCGAAAAATAAAACTAATTATACCAAAATTCATAATTTTTCATCCTCTATAAATAGAGATCCATATTGATATACAAAATTTTTTTTTTCTACTTCAAGTTCGTCCAGATTCACCTTGTGAACCTGACCTGAACTGCATTGTTTTAAATATATTTATTCACATCTAAATGACAAATCTATCCAATTTTTTCAATAATTATTTACCAATCATATTTTCATTTTAAGTAAATCATTTATGAATTTCAGTTAATTTAATTATATATGATATTAAAACATTGAAATAGTAAAAACATAAGTGATTTTTCTTGAAATCACATCTTAATTTAAAAATACTTTTAAATTTACATAAGTTGTTTTTAAATGATTAACATTTATTGAAAAATAGAATTCATTGATCATTTACATATGAAATATCTTCCATACAAATTTAATACAGTTTATATTCACATTACGAATTTTAACTGCTTCTTGTTTTATACATGTTAATTCATATATAAATGATAATTGTACCTGACTTTTCAACATTTTTTATCATCCACATGTGAATTTTAAGCAAATTAATTGTGAATCTAAATTAATTCATTTGTGTATGATCAAAATGTTAAAATAGTGTGCATCTAGTTTTAGATATATTAATTCACATGTAAATGATAATTGTACCCCATTTTTTCAACAGTTTTGTGTTCATTTGTGTATAAGTTTAAGTAAATTAATTTGTGAATCTTAGTTAATTCAATTGTATATTACAAAATGTTGAAATTGTAAATAATATAAATGAATTTACTTAAATTCAATATGAAAATTTAGTGAGATTCACGTCTGAATCTAAAAGTTTATTTAAATTCACATAAATTGTTATTCAATAATCAATGATTGTTGAAAAAAACAATTTCAATGATCATTCACATGTGAATAATCTTCTGTAAAACTTGTTATAGTTCAGATTCACATTGATTAAGTGTTGTGAATCTGAACAAGATTTTTGAATTTTTTTTCGTTTTTACTATATTGATATGGATGTCTATTGAAAGAGAATAAAAAAAATTATGAATTTTGATATATTCGATTTTTTATTTCGATAAAAAATAAGCTCTGAAAATAAAAAATAAATAAATAACGAAGTGGGTTTTTTGGAATTATCCGCTACATGCGCGTTCAATTAAGAAATTTACAACCTTATCGTCGGCCGTCGATCATTTGAATTCCGACGCTCACGATTGGTTCCTTGGTTCCTTGTTTTATTTTGGTTCTCTATTGAACTTATATATATATATATATATATATATATATATATATATATATATATATATATATATATATATATATATATATATATATATATATATATATATATATATATATATATATATAATTTAATTTAATTATCTCATAACTTGTATAAGAAAAGTCGTTTAAGTTTCATATTTAGTTTGTTATACACCACATTAAACGATTGTTTGAGTTGTTATGGAAGTAACCCAAAGACCAATTGAGTAATGACACATACAATGAATTTTTTGAGCATACTATGCATAAATGTTATATTTAGCCCAAAGGCGGTTGCAAAATTTATATTGCGTAATATCTAATTAAAGACCCCATAATATTCAACTATTAGTCTAGCTAAAGCGAAACTCATAATTGGGTAAGGGTGTCTATAGTAGCTATTATTTTGGTGTTAATAATAGGAGGTATACTGGCACGATTTATGTTGTTATCCCATGAAATCACTTTAGTATCTTCTTCCCATACATGAAACAATATTCCGTTTCAAAAATCTACTATCTTCCCAAGTAACGTGATCGAAACATTGATTATGACTAACTTCGCACCATGAAGAAATTCTCTTAAACTTGCACTAGGAATAATGGAACTAGATCAGGCTCCATGTTTTGATCCTCTAGAAGCTCGTAACTAAAAGAGAACTATTGAGCAAAGACAATTCTATGATAAATGAGAAAGGTCAAACCGCATGTCACTTATAATCATAAAAATTCAATTTAGTGGCCATTCATGGAGCCATTCTTGACTTCGAAAATGCGAAGACCTACCTTGAATTTGTAGAGGAACAGTTTTGAGGTACATCAAAAGGTCATGATAGTACCCTCATCCTCAAAATGTTGACAACAAAGTATCACAGTTCAGGTGGTGTATGCAAACATATAATGATGATGACTAACATGGCAAACAAATTGAAAAATATGGAAATAGAAATGGAAATCAGTGAAGGTTTCCTTGTTCACTTCATCATGACATCTTTTCCCACTCAATTTGGTCTGTTTAAGATCAACTATAACACACAATGGGAAAATGGAAGATGAGCAAACATAATAACTATGTGTCTCCAAGAAGAAGAACGTCTTAAAGTTGAGTAGCTTAATGTCGCCTATGTTTCTACAACCATAAATTTCGATAAGAAGAAAGGTAAGACTCATGTCAATAAGAAAGGTGGTTCTAGCAAGTTCCAAAAACAAGTACAAGTTCTCGTAAGTTTGACAACAAGCCTCGTTGCAAATTCTATCGTAAGAAGGGCCACCATGGTGGGATTCTCCTAAATTTAAAGAGTAGTTAGCTAAGAAAGGTAACATTGATGCTTTCATGATTTATGATTCCTTGAATATAAATGTCCTTTTTAATCATGGTGGATTGACTCGGGTTCCATGGTGTACGTATCTAATAGAGGGATTCCATACATCTAGAAGATGGAACAAAGGCAAAAAAGAAAAACACAAATAAGGTTGGGAACAGAGAAGACTTAACATGGAAGCTGTTGGATCGCTTCCCTTAATTTTGGAAAATGGTTTTAGTTTAAGTCTTCATAATACTCTTTATGTATCAGGTATTACCTGAAACCTAATATCAAAATCTATGTTGGCAAAAGAAGGCTTTACTCTTACTTTTAGATACAATGATGTTATTATTAGTTTCGTTTCCCAAATTGTTAGCCATAGTTGTCTAGATGGAAATATCTATAGGTTGTGTTTGGACAACCACTTTATGGGACAACCACTTAATGAAATCTTTAATGTCATTTAATATTGACAAGAACTTGATTAAAAGAAAACGAGAGGAGGAAACGGCATCCATGTTGTGGCATCAATTCTTAGGCCATATTTTACGAGATAGGATGTTAAGAATCGTGAAAGATGAAGTATTACCACACCTCAACTTCTCATGTTTTGATAAATGTGTTAAGTGTATAAAAAGGAAAATGACATAGGGAAATAAGAAAGTGTCCACAAAAAATTCGAGTTTACTTGAACTGATTCATACAGACATTTGTGGGCCTTTCCGTATGGACATAATTGGACAAAAAACATTTATTACTCTCATTGATGATCACTTCCATTACATGTATCTGTACTTGATAAATGAAAATTCTGAATCTCTATAAATATCAAAACTTTTAAGCTTGAAGTTGAAAATCAACTCAACTGGAAAATAAAAGTAGTGAGATTAGATAGGGTGGTGAATATTTTGATTGACATACATTAACGCCACATTTTCAGTTAATTATTTAATTAAATAAAAATAATAATAATAAAGAATGATTATAAATATAAATAGGTTAAATTACAAAGGAGAGACCAAGAGTGAAGTAATTTGATAAAGGTAAGTGTATGAGCGTAATTATCGTTAAGTTGACATAATTAGGGGGTTTAGTGTATGTTTTTGTACTTGAGGGACTATTAGGGTGTTTAGGGGAAACAATGGAACTATATAATTCTCTCACCCCCCTTATTAAGCCCTAATCCAAGACCCTAATCACATATCCTCTCTTTCAAATTCGGGTACCCTAATTCCATTCTCGGTTTTTAGGACCACATTGTGGTGTCTGAACGATCCCTGGAGATCGAACCGTTGGATCATCGTGATTTCTAGACTGAAACTTTGTGAGATATATACGCAAGTTCAGACCGTTGGGAATTTGATTTCAAAGTCTTGAAGTCAAGTTATCAGCTTCCTAACATAACTAAATATTTGAGGTAAAATCATTGTTTCTGCCATTGTATTGTAAATATCATAGTAAATACTAAGAATAATGTTTTGAAGTAAGACAAGTGCCATCTTTCATAAATTGAGTCTATTTACTTTCATCCCGAGAGGTGCAAGCGTGGTTAGGCCTATAACTTAGGTCAAATACTGAATTTCCACAGATTGGTCTGATTTTGACAGCTTTTGACAGCGTATGTGGAATTCTATGCTCATAGAACAATATGATTTAGTTACACCTGTTGATAGAAAGGTGAAGTATGCTATTAGCTTATATGTGTGCTTGAATTGTTAGGATCGATGTTGGTGACTTACAACAAGGTTGCTTTTAGTTGTGCATAACTACAATCATATAGGCTTAGAATTTTTGGTTTGGCCTTTTTTCAAGTTCTTGATTAAATTTTGCTTTAGGGTATGGTCAACTATTCGAATGCCTATCTAGTTTGGTGTTATGCATGGTTAGGCATGCATGATGCATTTTGCCATCATTAGTGAATATCGTGAAACACTGTGAACTTTTACACGTACTCTTAGGACGACCTAAGAATATTAGTAATATGTATAAGTAAGTAGTAACATCCAGCCAAAACTTGTGAATCTAAAACAGGTGGTGAAGTCAAGACTATATGTGTATAGTGTGTAAGCAATGTGATGACGCACGTATCACTACTAGCACATGGTAACTACTGTGATTTGGCAGAATCACCAGGGCTTTCCGTGAATCAAGTCAGGGGTAATACATAGAAGTAAAACAAGCTAGGAGAAATAAGATTCCTAATAGAGACCGATGTGTCCCATTGGGATGTAATACTAGTATGTCTAATGCTACTAAGAGTAAGTAAAGATTAATATATGGATAAATTAACGTAGTTAGATGTAGTAGAAGTGTTCCGGACGTGATGTTACCTTATTCTCAACACTTCACTGATAGGATAAGTTGTCGATATGAAGGAGAGATATATGAATATACTAGTATTGACACGATTATCTATAGTACAGGGAACAAAGGTTGTAGTCGGAAGATGAAGTAAGGAAGGATTGGTTAGGATGACCAAATGGAATTGAGGAATAGAAATTAGAGTACACCACATGTAAGAAAGTGGGGAAAGGCTATGGTTCTGTACATAGACGCCAACATGTAGAGCAATATGGAAGACAAAGACCCGAGGACTCAGGAAATTCGTCTAGACTACTACTGAGGAAACCACGACAATACCAAAAGCAGTTCCCTATAACTCTCTGGATGTAGAGATCCTAGATGGTGAGGTGTCAACAGTGCTGGTTGTGCTACAAGTCGACGACATCATGTTACGATTGAGAGTGATTCACAATAGGATCGAGTTCGAACACAAGTTGGGAGAACTAACAATCCATAGTAAAGGACATAGAAAAAGAGTAGGACCGAGTCGGTTTTATGTAACCACGAATGATAGGGTTCACACCAGGATATATAACGAATGAATTACTTCAGGGCATGACCAGTATGATGAAGCACACTAAGAACAAATGGTATGATTCATACAAAAACGTGACAACGCAGAAGCAAGAAGGTTCTTAGATGATAAGGAGGTAGCGAAGTATGGCTCCAATTCAGTTGAGAACTTGAATAGAGGTTGTGATAAGTCAAAAGATGATATGAGAAGTGAATGGAAGGGGTCAAACTCAAGCTGTCTGTACATCAAGACATGCCTAACGTAAGAAGTTTTAGAGACGATCGTTGCAGATCAAAATAACGAACGGTTAAGGGCGAGGACAGATACATGAAGCGTGTAGTGCATTAGATGAGGATAGTAAGGAACGTAGGATGGGGTACGATCTAGTGATTGTGACACCATCAAGGACATCAGATTTCCTAGAGTTCCATGTAAGTATGGACCTAGTGCCAAGTTAGAAGTAACTCATGGAGATGGAGTGAACGTTTTGCAGTAGTGACTATGTTAAGAAGAGAAAAGTAAAATTTGAACCTTAGAATCAAAGTGATGGAAGCTGAAAATAACAGGCTTTGGGAAGCAGAGAAAAGGAAAAAAATATTAATAATGGAAAAGATTTTTGTAACAACTACATACGTATTTTTGCAATAAGAATTCCAGAATTGAAAATATTCCTTATGTGCTAATGTGATTTGAAATGAAAGCCAAGTAGTACTAAAGAATATTTGGATAAGATATATCTATATAACTCTTATAATAGAGGCCATTGAAATGATGTGATTCAAGATAACTCACATACTAATACCACATTTATTTGAAACTTCCACTACAACTCAAGAGTTTTCTAATTTATATGTACTTAATATTTACAACTCAAGAAGTTTTTGAGTTATGATTATTAATTAGTAATGACATTTTATTTTCCTCATTCATACACATTGTAACTTATATTAGTAGTATATAAGTAAGTTTTGCTTACAAAAAAGATACATGTATTTGAAGAGATTTGTTATTCAAATATGAAGAGTTGAAAAAGTTAGTTTGTGCTTATATAAGATCATCTAAATATTCAAATCATACTTGCTTCTCTTTTCTTATTGGTAACTCACACATTTGTTTCTTATTTTTTTGTTAGATTTTGTTATGTAGAGTGCATGAAAAAGAAAAATAAGGTGCAAATATGTAAAGTTATATGGGTTAAAATTTTTTTATGTAATTTATTTGTATATAGTTCGTTTTTCTAAATTTTTATAGAACATTTCTATTCATATTCTTATGATTGATATTATGTTGTCATGTTTTTTTGCACATTATGATTGTCATGATTGATATTATGATTGCTACTTTTATGATTGATACTATGTTGTCATGTTTCTCTAAAAAAAGAGAACCTTTCTATTCATACATTTATGTTTTTGTTTTTTTATGTTTCTATTTTAGTTTTTAGCACAATGATATCGTGTTTATATGTATTTTGAGAGAATTGTATTTTAATTGTTTGTTTCATTTTAAATTTTACTTATTAAAAGTAATTGTTATATACATAAATTTCATGGTTAAATAAATGTAATAAGAAGAAAAGTTGTTGATGAATGTGTGACTAACAATGTTAAACTTATGATAAATTAATAGTATAATTGACTTTATTGATGGGTTACTTAATAGGCTCTATATATAAAAGAACACTAAAATATTCAAATCATGTTTCACTTCTATTTTTAGTCACTCATATTTTTGTTTCACATTTTTCAGATTTTGTTATCAAGTCTGCGTGAAAAAATATTAATATTACATTGTCATCGTGTTTGGTCGTTCATGTTTCTATTATAATTTTTAGTACAATGATGTCGTGTTTATTTGTATTTTGAGACAATCCTATTTTAATTGTTTGTTTCATTTTTAACTTTACGTATTAGAAGTAATTGTTGTATATATGGCTTCCATGGTTAAATAAATATAATAAGAAGAGATATTTTTGATAAACATGTGTCTAAATTTCATCAGTGTAAACCATTAATGAGAGTGTTAAAAATAATATTATTTTACTCATGTGCTATGTTTGTGATTTATAAAAAAACACATGAATACTTGAAGAGATTATTGAAAAAAATAAAGAAAGTAGATCAATAAATAATTGTTCTTGCATTTGTAATAAATCTATAATTTAATAATTTAATTTGATCGAAATAAATGATTTTACAAATTACTTAGTAAATCATACATATAATATACTTAAATTTGATTAAATTGAATAATTTTTACAAAATACTTACTTCATCATATATTATAATTATCTTCTAATAAATGAAGTTTGCTAATATATAAGTACATTTTACAATTACCTACATATTATAATTATTAATAGATGTATTTTTACTTCAATCACATTTATTTAAAACTCTTATAACTTTTTATGTTCTTTTTAAAAATAATGTTAACGTTAGTTTATAATCAACATATTATGATAAACTATATATTATAATGATATTATCAATTGAATAATGGTGATTCATTTTAAATAAATATTAGTTTTTAATTGTTTAAAATAGATGATGAAACATGATTTTAATTTTATTGTATATGTAATTTTTAGAATTAAATGTACATAAAAACACGCTTTTAGTATGTTTATTAAATCAATACAAACATTATCATTAATTTGTAATTGTAAATATTATGACAAACTTAGATATTATAATGATATTATCATATTAATTAAGGCATTTTATTTTAGTTAAACATTAGTATTTAGTTGTTAAGTGTTGACGATAAAAATATGTTAGTTCATTACCAATAAGTCTAAAAACTTCCACAATACAGATTCCAGCTATACTATGATTTTTTTTAACTATTATCCTGAAATTTCTTATTGTTTATTTATTATTATATTATTAAACTAATTATTTCTTTACTTTTTATTTTTTTAGAACGAATGTCTTGATATAAGATAATTCATTAGTGATACATCAACTTTTTGTTTTTTATATACAATTGTTAGTACATACCAGATAACAATGACTTAGATATTTTTTAACAAAACATATGCATTATTATTCTAACTACATAATTTTGTACCTGCGCAACGCGCGGGGATTCGCCTAGTTTTATATAAACGCCGAGGTCAAATGAGCTCTAAAGACCGGAAAGACCGATTAAATTTGATTTTATTTTCAAAAAACAAAGTCTCATTCCAAATTATAAGGTGTTAAAGAATTTTATAGTTACGAAATTCTGAATGTTTTAATTACGAAGCAATATTATATTTATGATATCTTACGTTCGAACACTTGTTTAAAATGATCAATTCATATTCTAAAAGACTTTAATTTGATTATTTTCACAAATGTATTATTAAAATATTTGTAGTACAAACTTTGACGAGTTAATTGGTATTTTATCAATCTATTTAATGAAACCTTTTGCCTTTTCTAAATTTTGTGGGTTACCCCGGGGGTAGAAAATACAAATTTTGAATATGCAAACTTGTAACACCTTAATTTTTTTAAATACTAAATAATAAAAATCTATAAATTCATCCATAAAAATCCTTTCATAAAAATTAAATAAGAATTTATCAGAGTATGAATGAAAACTTGTACTTCCATATATCTTTTTCCAACAATAACAAATTTTGAATGAAAACTTAAAACATAAGCGGAAGACTTAATTTAATAAATTACACATATTGATCCCTTCAGTTAACTTGATACGAGTTTAGAGCGATCACACCGTGTCCTTTACCAAACATAACCCGTAAGCCTGAAATGTTAGAATTTAATGGGCAAGCGGAAACAGTTAGTGATAAACACAGTCTTCGCATATTATACCAATCACATGCATTCACATGTCACTTTCATTCATTCACATGTATTCATCTTAAAATAACGTAACATAACATAACATCATCACATTTCACTAACATATATTGTCGGTACCAACTCCTATGCGCGGGCCGGTTCCATGAAGGGTTGGCCCCGGTACCTCCACCATTGGCCACTTCTCCCAGTAGTACTTCGTGACCAGCTAACTAAACCACTTTTCCCACCGGTACTTCATGGTCAGTCATATTAGGCCAAACCACTTCACCACCGTACTTCATGGTCAGCCTTGTCCACTTCACCCCTGTACTTCATGAACATAACTTACATAGTTACATATACATACATTTCCTACTTCACCCCCTACTTCAAGGACCATATATACATACTGCATACACATACATAATTCATAACACATTTTTTTATTAATAGGACATGAACATACATACACATCACACAATTCACATTACATGCACCGTTAACATAATATATAACTTAGTGTAACTCACCTGATACTATTGTATTGCTAGCGACGATCCAAGTGCCAACCATCAAACATAACACATAACTTCCTATAATATTATCCATAACTAATACTTAGATTATAGTACAATTCATCTTAATTCGTTACTTCTTATCCTCTATTCATAATATTTCATAGCTTCCCCTTTTAAGTTGTTTGTTAAGACATTAACCAAAATTATTAACTCATGGGTTTAGATGTCATAAGGTCCAATCAAGATCCTCCTACAATGTACTTTAAGGGTTTGGTGCATAAAAGCTCTCAATTCCATTTTTTTATAAAATTTGCACATTAAGTCCTTTTTAGACCCCTGTCCATCCAGTGTTCATATCATAACTATTGAACTGTAAGTCCACACACGTTTTATACATTTCTGGAAACTAGAATCCATTTCGCACGAATCTTGTCTCATAGGTTTTTCTCAGATTCTGCCCCATTTTCTGTAAAACGATATCAGAATTTCAGGAACAGAATCTGTTACAAACTTTTGCATCATTCATTCAACTTCTAACATGTTTTCTTGCTTGTTCTTCACATACAACCTGTATTAAGTTCTTAATAACATAATTACTTATTATTAAAGTTAAGATGTACGTTTAGACCTTTGCAATGATCAATTCATGAACTAGAACTAGCGATCACAATATCTAACTATCACATGAAATCATAACTTCTACATGAATTTCTAAACATCTTTGGGTTTTATCATTCATCATCATCCATTGAAGATTGATACCTAGACATTAGGGCAGCCCAAAGGCACAACCACAACCTCCTACGAGACGGTGGTGATGGTAATGGAATGGTGGTCTAAAGACGATGCTAAACTACT